>JAJPUD010008500.1:13684-58379 GCA_023553655.1 Myrmecobius fasciatus | reverse complement strand
TCTCTCTCTGTTTCTGTCTCTCCTCTTTCTCAGTCTCTCTGTCTCTGACTCTCTCTGTCTCTGCCTCTCCTTCTCTGTCTTTCTTTCCCTCTGTCTCTGTCTTTCTATTTCTGTTTCTGTCTCTGTCTCTCCCTCTCTTCCTATCTTTCTCTCTATCTCTCTGTTTCTCTGTCTCTGTCTCTCCAAATTATCTCTGCTGTTAGAACATCAGCTCCTCAAAGAGAACAGGACTGCTTGTTTTTGTCTCATATCCTCAGCCGTCGGCAGTGCCTATCACCGAGTTGGCTTCATTCAATGAAAAGACCGGGATGGCCCAGATGAGTATTCAGAAGGCAGATTGTAAGTGCATCATGGGCAACTTCTCAGGGATATTCTATGAGTGTCCATGGAACATGGAATGGACATGCTCAGCAGTCACAAAATCAGAAAGTCTTAATTAAAAGGACTTTGGAGGCCACTGAGTCTAATCAACATCTGACCAAGATTCCCCTCCATGACTTGCCCCATAATTGTTCATTCAGCTTTTGCTTGAAAACTCACCAGTACCATAGAGCCCAACATGTTCCCGTTGGACATCTCTAAGGGTTGGGAAGCTTTTACTTCTGAAATGAGAATGATCAGAGAATCCCTTCATCCGTGGTACTGAGGAACCTCCTGTGGAACTAGTCATTTTCTTGGATCTTCCTCCTCCTCTTCCTCCTCCTCCTCCCCCTCCTCCTCCTCCTCCTCCTCCTCCTGCTCATCATCATCCCCTAGCTTTATATAAAACTTTCAGCACTTGAAATATGTGAATTCACTTAATCTTCATAATAATCCTGTAAGAAAGGTGCTATTATTATCCCCATTTTGTGGCTGAGGCAGACAGATGAAGTGACACAGCTTGTAAGTGTTTGAGGCAAGGTTTGAACCTGGTCTTTATTGCTAGCTGCTTCTCTTCAGGACATGTGCTTAAGACATGAGCTTTAGTCATCTTTGACAGAAGACTGTCCACAGAGTCAGGAGGAATCATCTACTTGGTAGGCTAGAAAGGGAATTGAAAAGAAATGGTCAGGACTCATCCTATTTTTTTTTTTTGCTTTTTGCTGAGGCAATTGGGGTTAAGTGACTTGCCCAGGGTCACACAGCTAGGGAATGTTAAGTGTCTGAGACCAGATTTGAACTCAGGTCCTCCTGACTTCAGGGCTGGTGCTCTGTCCACTGTGCCCCCTAGCTGCCCCCAGCACTCATCCTTTTGAATCTTCCACTACATCTTCTCCCCTGGATTTGAAAGAGTTCTTTTCCCTGATCCCCTCTTCCATCAGCCAAGATGGCAGCCACAAGCACATGGATAAGCTCTTGATTGTTTTCTGCCATCTAAAGAAATGGATGGTTCTTGGTGGTTAAAAGACTGAGTTTCTGGGTCAGTTCCTGAGTCAGGATGCACCAGGAGACTTCCACAAGAATACCACCAGTTTTTAGAAGAAAAGTACCACTCCAGAAGGAGGAGGCAGCTTTGGGCCCAAGCCACATGGACGATTTCTATCTCCTCTTTCACATAATAGTCCTTCAGCTACTTGATCAGAACCATCATGTCCTTCTCCAGATCTTTCCTTCTCCAAATAGAACACGCCTAATTCCTTCAATGGACCTTCATAGGGTGTGGTCTTAAGGATTTCCACATCTGGGCTTCCCATCTAGCCTCAAAATTTCCTTCTTAAACTGTGACCCCTAGAATGAACCCCACTGAGCTGTCTGCGGTCTGACTACGTTGCTGTTGTTTGTCCTTCATCCTTACAGAGAACATGACATCATGGAGGAGATTCCATGACATGCAAGTGAACTGGATTTCAGTGAGGGAGGACTGGGCAAGATCAGCTGCCTTACTTTCCCCTCCAAAGCCATCTGGGTCTAGTGGCCAGATATAGATCAAGACTGGACGTGGTCTTGGATACAATGGGAAACCTTGGCTTTTTCAAGTTAAGGTCTTTAACGGATCCAATGTAGAAAGCAATGATCAGACTAAATCACCTCTCTCCTAGTTCTAGACTATCCTTTGTTAACGCACCCTACAGTCATAGGACCTTTCCAGCTTCCCTGTAGCGATGCTGACTCGTGAAACCTACCATTTAATGAAACACTCAGATTTCTTTCAAATGGCCTTCTCTCTAGCCATCACTCCTTCATCTTGGATGGAATGATTTTCAGAACTCCAGTGTCAAACTAAATTAGATTTCTCCCTAATCAAAATTTGCTAGCATGCATCTCTCTCTCTCTCTCTCTCTCTCTCTCTCTCTCTCTCTCTCTCTCTCTCTCTCTCTCCCTTATCTTCTTCCATACTACTACAATATGGACTCTGGAACTTGGATGATACCATCAATCAACCCTTCCTTGGAGTGGTTCCCGTTATTCTCCATTTCAGAGAAATCCTTTTGAGTGTTTCAGATCTGAAGCTCAGAAACCACCGGGGTCATTTTTATGGCTCTGTTGAATGTCCCTACAGATGAAATTTAATAGGAACACACCAGCCCTGAAGTCAGGAGGACGTGAGTTCAAATCTGGTCTCAGACATTTAACATTCCTTAGCTGTGTGACCCTGGGCAAGTCACTTAGCCTCAATTGCCTCAGCAAAAAAAGCAAAAAAAAAAAAAAAAGAAAAGAAAAAAGAAATTGAATAGGAACAGACACAAAATCCTGAACTTGGTCACAAGAAGCCAATTTCCAGCATATAAAATGGGTAAAATATAGGTAGATATCCAGCAGTATGAAAGAGATCTGGGCTTTTTAGGAGACTTGCAAAGCTCACTGTAAGTCAACAGTGTGATTTGGTAATACCAAGGCCACAAGGGCCACTAGAAAAATGTCCATGATAAGGAACGTGACCGTCCCATGTACAGTCTTCGGTACAGAGCTGTCGCCCACTTTTTAGGAAGGGCACTTGGAGCACATGCAGAGAAATAGCTAGGGTGACAAAAGGTGTGAGGAATGAACCTTAGGAGGATCCACTGAATGAACTAGGACTCTGCAGAGTCAAGGAGTCAGTTTGGAGAGACAACATCCATGTTCAAGTGTTTGAAGGCGATATCAAATTATTTACCATCTTAGTGAGAAGGGAAGCAGCAGGGAGGAAGAAACACTGGAACTCTAAATTTTATTTTAAAAAAAGAATCGTTTAAATTGTCTTTACATGTAACTGGGAAGAAAATAAAATTATATTAGAATAAATTGATTTTTTGAAAAATATTGGAAGGACTGTCATGTTTAAAAGGTATCAGATCTGCTCCTCTTGGCCCCAGGAGCCAAAAAAAAAAAGACTGTGAAATTCAAATCACTCAATTTTCAGCAGCACAATCTTTTTAAAAGCAGTGGTAAGCAGAGTAATGAGTGTCTGTGCGTGGGAGATGCCCACCTTATTAGGCTCAATTGCATATTATTTTATTATGTTCCTTAAGAGAGAGACTACTTCAAACTCCCTGTGGGATCAAAGATTCTACAAAGGATCTGCTATTCTCCCTGCCCTTCAGCAGATTCATTACTGAGGGTCTTTGTACAGCCCCTTTCTTCTCTCCCTTCTTCTGTCCCCCAGCATCACAGGGCTTTACCCTCCTGGCTCCCACTCACGAGGCACAAAATATCTCAAACTGTGTATTCTTTTTTTTAAAAAAATCATGAAACATGGAAGTCATGAATTCTCCTGCCAGCTGTTCCTAAAGGCCAGCAGTGTTTAGAACACAGATAAAAGGCACCAGGGAGAAATGCTAAAGAGCCCACTCAGGGGTAAACAAACTCCCCACAGAGACCAACTGAGTTCTGGGAATCAAAAATACATAAGACCCTCCCTCGAGCAGTCCCAACTTCATGGAGTTCTGACTATAAATACATGAGCTGAACCTTTTTTTTTTGCATTTGCATTTTAAAATGTACTTAAGTGAACTCATTTGCATCTATATTTTAGCACATTTCCAAAGGGGAATAATCAGTATGACTTTTTTTAACCCCTACCAGGACTTTTAAAATTTGAGTTTTGTTTCAGAAGAGAAAGTTTACATTTGACTCTGAGTTTGACTCTCATTAAAGGTTTCCAGGGGGTCCTAATTCTGTGGGCAAGAGCACTAGATAAAGCATTAAGGGAAGGAAGAGCAGATCCCAGCTCTGTTTCCTTGAACAAGACACTTCTCAGTGTTCTCATTTTGAAATGAGAGGATTTGGACTAGATGATGGACAGCGGATGCTAAATAGTCAGAGATCCTTGAGATATCATCAACCCATAATGCAGGTAAGATAGACTGGGACCCTTCATCCAGAGATTCAGGATGGGGGGGGCAGGCAGATGAAGACAATAAGAGTGGTTAATGATGCCCATGAGTGTAGAGCCTCAGTTTACTCATCTATAAAATGAATGGGGGGGAGTAGATAAGATGAAGTCATTTTCAGATCTATAGCTAAGAGCCCATAAGCCTTAGATAAATTCAACCAATCCCTTTTTTAGATATAATACTGATTAATAATAATAATAACATGGTGCTTAAAGTTTCACAAAGTGCTTTTCATATTATCTCCTCTGATCATCACCACAACCCTGTGTGGCAGGTGCTATTATATTCCCATTTTACAGATGAGGAAACTGAGGTCCAGAGAGATTAAGGAACTTAATTTTAATTGAAGAACTTAAACTTAAGGTTGCCTGGCTAGTAGGATTTAAGGCAGGAATTGAAAAGGCACCAATGCTGGGGTCATCACGCCTGCTAGCCGCTTCATGATCAGACCATGATCAGGTGGCCAGGTTTTGTTCGCCCAAGACTGAGGCACTCAGTTCCCTTTGATAAGCAAACAAAGCACAGCCCCTTCACGTCCATGGCCCACCTCCAGTCCGTCTGCCTCCAGAGCCCGCTGATCATCGCTCAGGATTCAGTTACTTTAATCTGTGGCTTCCCTTCCCCAGAAGGAGCCCAATGTGGAGTCCAGTGAGGTGGAGAACCCACATATTATACATCCTTCTTTCCAGTTCAGCTCAGTTCAATTCAACTCAATCAGGCTTAACTAAGGGCTTCCTGCACGCCAAGCCCTGCAGCCATGGTGCTGCTGTTCAGTAGTTTTGGTCCTGTCTGACTCTCCTGACCCCACTTGGGGTTTTCTTGGCAAAGATGCTGCAATGGTTTGCCATTTCCTCCTCAGTGCCCTCTGGTGAGTTCTGGGAAAAAATGAAACAGTCTTTTTTCCAAGTAGCTTATGTCCTGATGGGGGGAAACAGCTTGTCCACAGAGAAATACAAAACAGATGCAAAGTAAGTCTGTATTGATTTGAGGGGAGAGAGCACCGACAACTGGGGGGATGTGGAAAGGCTTCATGAGGGAGGAAGAACCTGAGCTGAGTCATCAGGGATGCCAAGGGATGCCAAAGGGCAGAGGGAGGAGGAGGAGGGTCGCCACTCTTAGAATGGGCGACGGCCCGTGCAAGAGGATCAAGACACGAGACAGAACAAAATGTATATCAGGCAGCAAACAGCTCGGTGAGGGTCGAGAGGGGCTGTGAGGGGAATCAGGATGGAGGGTGGGCTGGGCCCCACTGTGAACAGCCAGAGCCACGTGTGTTTGACCTTAAAAGCAATGGAAGCTGCTGACTTTTGGAGGAGAGTCATATGAAGGTCTCACTTTCCCTTGGGATCAAACAGACTGAGTGCCTTTAATAAATGGGAACCATTCATGAGCCCCACTGGTTTGAACTCAATATCAGGAGAGTGAGCAGAAGGCAGGCCCACTGGGGTACCCAGGGTAGGCTGCAATCTACGCTGTTGAAGGGGATGTCCACAGCAGTGAGATCATCGCTCTGCTGGAGCCCTGTGGCATGGCTGAGAGAGAAGCAATGGGCAGTCTGTGCCATGTATCACTGAAGAGGGTATCCACCAGCAAGATCCCAGGGGCATCAGGGCATTTCAGCAAGGTCACCACCTAGGATCCTCTTCCAAGACATCCCTCTCTGTCCTAGATTTGTGACTTGGTTGGCCAGGGCCCCTCATAGCAACCATGGGATTTCAGAAGTGCCCGACAGTGTCCAGTCCAAAAAGATTCCTACAAACCTTTCAGTGATTCAGTCAGGAATATCTGCTCCCAAGTCTGCTGATGGGAAACATATCCTTCTCCTCTTATTTTCACTGGGTAACAAAGGTCTAGGAGGTGACTAGGATTTTAGAGCTAGAAAAGGTTTCAAAGATCACCTATTCAAAACACTATTCAAACACACACAGAAATGAACCGTAGAAAAAGGAAGTGGTCTACTTGAGATCACCCAGGAGGACACACTGAATATGAGGTTCTTTCTACTCCACTTTGGGCTTCCTTCCCTCTTCCCTTCTGGAGAAAACATGATGGTGGAAAAGAGCATTGGCCATGAGATTCAAAGATGGCCCTCTGAGGCTCTCTCCTCATGCATAAAATAGGGATAATGATGTCCGCACAGTACCTCTAAACAGAAAGGGGGATGGTATAAATAACTGGCATTTACAATGCACTTTATAGTTTGCAGAGCACTTTGCTTGTGCTAGAGAGACAGCATTATCAAGAGCTAAGGATGCTAGAGGGCACGGATTCAAATGCCAACTCTTCCATTTACTATCTATGGGACTTTGGATAATTTATCTCATCTAGGGAAGATTCCTGGTAGAGTGAAAAAAAAGCATGGGGCTCTAGAGTCAGAGGTCCTAGATTCAAATTCTACACATGATACTTATTAACTGTGTGACCTTGGACAAACTGTTTAACTTTCCTGGGCATCATTTTGCCATCTGTAAAATGAGGAATTGAATTCAATTCTAACTTAAGGAACTCTAAGGTTCCTTCTGATTCACCATCTATAAAACCTTGTCATCTGTTCTTCACAAAAATCCCATGAGGTAGTATTAGAGGGATTATTTAAAATAGGGAAACTAAGGCTCAGAGATATTGAATGACTTGGTCACAAAGTGTCAGTTATCATGCTTGAATTTTTAAGCTGTGCTAATTTTCTCATTTATCTTTAAGCTTTTGGTTTAGCTAGTATCTCCTGTCCTGGCCCTGCCCCACTCCAACGACCAAGCTTCATATTCTGTAGGAAGCACAGTCTCTGGAAAGGAAGGTTCTCCCCAGAAGGTCATCTGAAAAGAGAGTGGCCTAAGAGTATAAGCTGAGATTCATTTCCCTGGTGACAAAAACGGACACTCTATGGTGTGCCCAGGATGCCTTGGTTCAAGCAGCCTTTTTTTGGCAGTATTTGGAGATGAAGACATTTCTTCCTGTTTCTTCTAATAACAAAATAAATGTATTTTCCTGTGAACTCATGAGAGAGATAGTTTTAATGAGTCAATTTAATCTAGAGTCCCAAACAATGAACTTGCCTAAGAGGGAGGAAAATTGTTTTGCTTGTTTATGGGCTAGTGGGAGGCCCTTTATGAGTTTTCTCTGTTTACATGCGCCTGTGCCGTCTGCTTTTTCTGTGGAGTAAAATAAAGGTTGCTCTATATGCAATAGTATTTCTACCTTCAGTGCTTGCAGGGAAGCAGAAGACCCTCTTGTCCCCTAGAAACCAACACATGACCTACAAAGAAGCTATATTGGGAGATTTGCCAAAAAGAATGGAATCTTTTGGGACTGGCTTTCAAGATCAAATCTGGTTCTTGTGGGGTCAGACCTAAGAGCCTCAGGTTTTGGCTTATAAATGCTCACCAAATGAATGAAGATATCAAGGAAATCGACCTACTGAACAGATCAAGAAAAACTACCAGCATCGCTACTTTAGACTTAGATGAATGAATGACAAAGATCCCAACTATAATAATAAAAAAAACCCATTTGTTTCATAGCCATATAAGGACTAGTTTAATAATGATAATGGTACTAGTTAGCATTTATATAGCAATTGAAAGTTTGCAAGGTGCTGTGTATGTGTGTGTTTGTGTGTATGTATGTGTAATCTAATTTTTCTTTAAAGTCCTAGGAGGTAGACACTATTATTAATTTAAGAGCCTGGGTCAGGGGCAGCTAGGTGGCACAGTGGATAGAGCACCAGGCCTGAAGTCAGGAGGAACTGAGTTCAAATCTGGTCTCAGACACATAACAGCTGTGTGACCCTGGGCAAGTCACTTAACCCCAATTGCCTCAGCAAAAAAAAAAAAAAGAGCCTGGGTCAGAAGTTTTTGGTTTTCCAGTTTTTATCTGCTGCTTGTAAATAGCCTCAGAATAGGAGAGAAGCTAATTTCTTGTTAGGATTATTGAAAGCAACTAATACCTTTCTTCTCCCAAAGCCTAATTCCCTTACCACCTTAATTACACAACACATTTTTATCAATTCTTGCTGAATTGGACTAAATTAAAATTTTAAAAGTGAATTTATGGCCGTTTAGATGATTAGACAGCCTGAAATATTCATTAGAACTTGACAGGGCATTCTTAGGCCCTAAGTGTCCAGTGTTAGTGCCCTAAGGGGCAAGTAGTGACCCTTGAGAATAGAAGGGGAGCAAGCCTCCAAGCTACATTCTCAAACATTTAGTCAGCACAACTGGGGCTGGTTCTCATCAGCAGTCGTTAAGTCTGGAGATCTGACCAGTTCAAGCCCTATTCCCTTGTTCAGTCCTACCATGTGCAGGCAAGCACAGGATATCAGGAGCTCTACCCAGTAGAACTTACAGTGGGTCACAAGAACCTTTTGTGCATTTCTGAATGAATCAACCTAGGAGAAGGCATACAGACTCTCAGAACAGGCAAGTACAGACACTTTAGGGAAGGAAATCCATGGAGAACAGAGTCCTTTATGAGCACCCTAATGAAAAAAAATTGCCCAATTTGCTATAACATTTTTTTCAGAAATAGGAAAATAGTCACCAGTCAGATCATCAGCATAGGAGGAGTCCTTGACTCTGAGTCCAATGGGCTCAGATAATTTTGTACCTCCAAGGGGTGATAGATGATAACACCCCATCATTTACAATGCATCTTTCATATTTCTGCCTTCTCATACATTCTCTAATTCACCATTCTCTAGTTCTATTGCTTATGAGTGTCCAGCATGTGTGCTGACCTTTCCCAACAGTTTCTTGTGTCCCAAGAGTATCTGATCTGTGCTGTACAATCTGCAAACTTACCTATTTGCTATTCCTCACACGATACCCCATTTCCCATTTCTCTTTCTTTGGAATGGCTGTCCTCCAATGCCTGAGATATTCTCTCTTCTTATTTCCAATAATAAGTAAAGTTTTTTCCTTCCTCCAAGACGAAGCTCAAACTCCATAATCAGTAGAAAGACTTTCCCAATCCATTTCACTCCCCTTCCTCCAGCTGCTTAAGCTACCCCTCTGAGCTTAAATTCCCTCTGCTCTGAAGATAGCTTGCAAGGACCCAGTGATATGACATTGTTCTCTTATTTAAATGTAAACTCCTGTCAAGAATCCTTGTATCCACAGTGTTTAGCATGGTGCCTGACAGATAATATAATTAATAAATTCTTTGATTGAATGAGTAAACAGAATGCTCACAAAGTCCCCCCTAAGTGATAAATATTTATTTTCCTTTTCAGCTTCCCACAGAAACTGACCTCTTCCACCTCTGTCCTCAAAGCACAAGGCTGAACCATGTTCATAGTGAAAATGGTACTCCCTACGGTATTACCGACCCAACAGTCATCAAGAAATAACCCTGATGCCATTAGAAGCCAAGGGTCTTTGTTTCATCTTTGCTTGAGATGATGTAATTTAGGTGATATTTAGGGGCAGAGCTTCTTGAAAGAAGGAGGCTGTAATTCTACTGTATTTTGCCCTGGTTGGACCACACGTGGAGGATTGTATTCTATTCTGGATGCCATATTTAAGGAGCTTAGGTGGATCCTTCTGACAAATTTAAGGAAGAGACAGTGACAAGAGATGGCCAGGAATGGGACATCATCTGTAACCTTGCAGAGAATATTTCATTCAAGAAGCTCCCAGGTCCACTGGATAATCAGTGTATTGAGAAGCAGCAAAGTATTCCAAGATGAGCAGTCAAACCTTGGATAGAGTCATATGCAAATTGTTTAAAGGAACTAAGAAGAAGTGAGTCAGATGGGGTATAACATCTGTATGGAAGTTTTTAAAGGGCAAGGACTAGATTCCTGCTTTATTGTGCAGACTTATATGTGAACATGTTTCAAATAGAATTATGGTCTTTGAGCCTAGGGACTGTTTTATTTCTGTCTTTCTAGTGTCTGGTATATAGTAGACATTTAATAAATGCTTATTGATCAATCAATAGGCCGCCAAGAACAGAATTCAGAGCAAAGGATTGAAACTGTAATGGGAAAATTTAGACTGAAGGTAAAAAAAAATCTTCCTAAGAATTAAAACTTTGCAAAAGTGGAATAGTCTACCAGGAGGAGATAGCAGGGTCTCCTTCTCTATTTGAGTGAGGATCCCTTTGGGATTTGAGTTGGAATCCATCAACACTGACATGCCTTTTGACTCTCAAATTTCATAGAGTGAGAAATAGACAGCCACCGGTCAAGTATAATATAAAAAGAATTGTTTTCGAAGGCATGGGTTGGATTAGCTCTCTTCCAAGGTTCCTTTCCACTCTGAGACTCTTTGCTTCAAGGAATTCATTCAGTCATTATGAACATTGACACGGAAGAAGTGGGCTGTGGTGATGTTCTATCATCATAAAAGACTTCTTAGACTATGGAAGCGCCCCCCATGACCTGCTGTGAGAACAGTATAAAATTAAACCTTGAATAGAATTTAAATACTGGCTATAATTACAGTGAAAAAAATCTTTCCCAAAGATACTGAAGTCAGTTGCATAGTTCTGTTTCCAAATACATAAAGTACTAGAAAAGTAGCCAAAAAAAAGGCAGGGAGGGGAGAGAATAAGAGAGAGTGGGAGCATGCTGGCAAAAATAATAATAGAATGTTAAATGTTAAAGTATTTTAAATCCCTCTCTGAAATCAAATGTTTCTAGCCAACATTTGGCGGTAAGTTTTTTGTTTGTTTTGTTTTTTCCTTCTTTTTGATTGTACAGCCACTTTTCTGGCTTCATTCCTGAGATGTTGGTGGCCCTTCTACTGCGTCAAAGACAGCAGCCGTTCCAAATGGAGGAGTTGGTCTGGTGGGAAAAATGAGCTGGATGCTGAAAAGGGAGCGATCCCAATGGGCAATGTCAGTGGGAAAAGGAAGCTGAGAAAAAGGACCCCAAAGATCCGTCTTCTGTGCCAGGAGGGCAGGTTGGGTGACCTCCTTCTCTCAGTGGGAGGTGGGAAATGTGCCTAGTGAGGGAATACAGAATCATCTGGCCACTCTAAGGGCCAGACTGTCCCTCAGATTGGCCGGGCGTCCTTCCTCCCTTCACATGGCACTTTCTGTTACTGCCCAGAGTTTTTCAGGTCACACGAGGAGGGTGGGCTGGAGTCAAGGCATGGTGCCATCGCCCAGGAAGGATGATCGGGGTACCGGCTTCCAAGAAGCATTTCCCAGAACTATGTTTTCTGTATGCATCCTGCCCTACCCCCAACACACACACAGGAAGCAGGGAACGTGTGGTTGGGATTGCAGTGTTGTTTATGGTCAAAGAGCTCAAACTGGGCCACAAGATCAGTATCAGAGCCGGGGAAGACCTTAGAGGCCTGAGCAGTTGTCCCCAGTATAATAACTAGTCATCCAGCCTTTGCTTAAAGGCTACTAGGGGAGTGGGGAAGGAGCCTCCTGAGGCAGCCCATTCCACATGTAGATCACTAGTCCTTACAAAGTTTTTTGTTCTTTCTCCCTTAGGCTAAAGAACAATTAATTCCAATACTATGAAAACTATTTGGGAAAACAGGGAAAGGAGGAGTCCTATAAACTCCTTTTATGACACAGATATCGTGCCCATACCTAAACCAGGTAGGGTCTAAGCAGAGAAGGAAAATTATAGACCAATTCCCCTTCTCTCTTAGGCTGAACCTGAACCGGTTCCTCTATAACTTCTTTCTAACCATGGCTCTTTGTTTTGTTTTTTGGGCCCAAGCAGAGCAAGGCTGATGTTTCAGTGTCATCCCCCAACCCAAACCTTTTCCCGGTTGAGTCTCCCTACATCCTTCAGTCTATCCTCAGATGCCATGAACTTGAAGCCTTCCTCCATCCTGGCAGCCCTTGCTCACACATTGACCAGCTGAACATGGCTCTCCTAGCCTGTGCCCACCACTCCAAACCTTAGCCCACTCCTCCAGAAAGGACCTAAACTGAGCCCTATCTCATCACCAAGCTTCTCTTAATGTATACCCAGGAAACTCTAACCTTCCTGGCTACTAAAGCTGCTAATACTTTACCCTGTTGTAGGAAGCTTGGGGAAAGAACGACTTTGATGATGTCTATAGACCAAGACTGGCAGCACCAGCTTTCAAAAGGCTCTGTCCTAAGGCTTGCCTTGAGCTCACCATGATTTCAGCAGGCACATTGAACTCCAAACAGCCAATAATAATGAGTTTGGGAACTTGCTGTATCTGCCCACCCCTTCCCTTTCATCACCAGCTCCACTCACCTTCTGGACTGCTCCATCTCCTCCCCAGTAGCCTTGCCCAATTTGGAATGTCTTTGCCCTCTGGCTTGATCTCCTACTTGTCGAGTCTGGCCAAATCACCATTTATTGAGGACTTCCAGCTCAACTCCCTCCCTCCCCACACTTTCCAGCTCCTTTAAGATGCCCCCCAATGTTTTGACTTACCGTACAGAATCGGCACCATCTTGTTTTTCTGTATTGGTATCCCAACAGCACTTAGCCCGGTGTCTGGTACAAAGGAAGCACTTAATGCTCTATCAATCTATCATATATGAACCCACATTGATATGCTGCCTCCCCCACTAGACTGTGAACTCTTTGAAGGCAAGAACTGTTTTTGTCTTTCTTTTAATCCTCAGCATTGTATCTCAGGCACATAGTAAGTGCTTAATAATGTCTTTTTTTTTTTTTTTGCTGAGGCAATTGAGATTAAGTGACTTGCCCAGGTTCACACAGCTAGAGAATGTTAAGTGTCTGAGACCAGATTTGAACTAGGGTCCTCCTGACTTCAGGGCTGGTGCTCTATCCACTGTGCCACCTAGCTCCCCCTTAATAATGTCTTCTTGACTAATTGCCAGGAGTGCCTCTGCCCACCCTGACGTGCTCTAGCGATGGAAGGAGAACGCAGCTTGATTTAGCCCAAGACAAATATGGGCCACGCCCATGAATTGGAACCAGGGGGATGCCACAAGAAGTAGTTTTGCTATTTATGACCTCTCTGATCTTGGGCAAAATCAATTCTCTCCTCTGGGCTTCAGTGCCCTTGGCTGGGTTGGAGAGGGGATGGATTAGATTGTCTCTATGGCTTTTTCTCACTGTGTGAGAATCTGATTGTGTGGGCAATAGTTTTATTCCCATTTTGCAGATGTAGAAACTAAGGCTCTACACGTTTAGTTATGAATTGGTTTTTACCCCAGAAGAACAAGTTATTATATTCCAGACAAAACCCGCTTAGGTTTTGTATGCTGATTAAAGCAAGGTAGCCACATGGACTATCTCTCTCTATTCACCCAAGCAATTAACCAATCAACCAATAGGCATTAAATGAAGAAAAAGATGGCCCTGGGCTAACCCAAAACTTAGATGGGGGACAGGCCCCAGTGTCCTGGAGCTTAGAGTCTTGAAGCAACATTACCCAACCTAAAATTCTTCCCAGTTGAAGTCAATCCAACCCAGCGTGAATTTGCTAAGGCCCTACTATGTGCTGAGCATGTGCCAAATGTTGAGGATTCAAGGACAAAGAATGAAACGATTCCTATTTTTGAGGCACTTTCATCTAAGGGGGAGACAAGAAGTCCTTATATGGATAAATATCTCCAGAACAAGAGTAAAGGCAAAAATGGTCATTAAATACCCATAGAGTGGTTTGGGAGAGGCCAGGTTCCAGGCAGAAGGTGATGATCCAGCTGAGTCCTCAAGGAAGAGAGGGAGGGAGGGGTCTCTTCCAAACATGGGCATGGCCAGGCCAAAGGGAGAGCATGGGAGAGCGAGTAGGGACCAGACCAGGTCTTTAGTGCTCCTCAGTCAGCCTTTTCATTGAAAGGCAAAATGGCCCACCAGCTCCTTACTATTGGGATGGTCCATCTGGTCTTTGAGAAGTGATCTGGTGAAACTCATTACTCATTAACATAGAACAATTCTGGATGGTGAAACACGAAAGCATCCAGTTTCCTAAGCGCATCTGATAGGCAGATAGCCAAGCTGAAGTGAAGCATTTTGTTTCGAAGGGTAAGCAATATTAGTAGGTGAACTTATTATTGGAGAGTGTTTGATTTGGAGCCAGGGCCCTGGGTTAGAATCCTACCTATTCTGCTTCCTGCCCTGTGTGACCTCAACAATATTCTCATCTATAAACAAAGAGAGTGGGAGGTGAGGATGAGGGGAAATTAGACTAGAAAACTTCTGAGAGCTACTTTTTGCCTTTCTTTGTAGTCTCCCTGGTTAGCACAGTGCCTGGTATACAGTAGGTGATTAATCAATGTTTGTTTCCTGCCTGACTTCCAGAATCTAGATGGGATGAGCATTCTAGAGTTATCATGAGGAAATCAGAGTGATAGCTAAGCTCTTAGAGGACAGCACCTGTTTTCCAATGGGTCTTTATATCCCCAGCCCCTGACCAAGTGTTTCACACACAGTAAATACTTAATAAATGTTTGTTTGCTTGCATTAAAGCTGTGAGCTAGCATTCAAGGATCAGAGAATTTGGAACCAGCAGGGAGTTAAGAGATCACCTATTCCAAGCTCCTCATTGTAGCGATCAGGAGGATGAGACTCAGAAAGAGCAGGTGACATATTCAAAGTGACATAGGTTATAAGATGGAAAATTCAGTCCTAGGTCTGCTGACTCCAAATCCAGCCTTCTTTGTGCTGCATTAGAGCATCATCATTCCCATTTTACAGATGAGGGAATGAAAGTTCAGTAAGGATCAACAGTTTGCCTAAGATCACACAGTTATGCTCACTCTGCGGTGCTGTGGCTTGGCGAGCCTGGGTGTCTGCCTCCCTGGTCATTGGCCCTGGTACCTCAAGCACAGCCACTGGTCCAGACATTGGCTGGAGAATGGATAGGAAGGACAGTCCAGGGTCTGTAGCTCCCTCCTGGACCCCCAAGAACAAGGTCAGAGAGGGACTTGGGCTGGCTCCCATGGATTCCTCCCCATCCTTGACAAGTACTGGTCAGGAGAAAGCAAGAAGAGACCCCAATGTCTGCCCAGGTTTTGTCCTCTCCCTGCCCTTTATGGCCCCAGCAGGTATCGGAAATTTATAGGTTCATCCTCCCAAGCTCTATCTTGCCCTAGAATCCTTGGGGAAGCTGGCATCAGAAAAAAGAGATCCAAGGAGAGTTAACCCCGGAGCAGGCTCTTTCAGGGATCTGGACTTTTCCCCCTTGTCCTTGTCACTTCACTCCAGTGACCTAGCAAACATAGCCTTTGATAGTGTGCAATGGAGGCGCCAATGGGGAGACCCTGCCGATAGAAAAGAAAAAGAAGCGGGCGTTATCTGGCCATTGTGCAATTCCCTAGTGAGACACTTATCTGGTAGAGCAGGGAGGGACAGAATGAATGGATGGATGGATGGATGGATGGATGGATGGATGGATGGATGGATGGGTGGTGGATGGATGGATGGATGGATGGATGGATGGATGGGTGGTGGATGGATGGATGGATGGATGGATGGGTGAATGAATGAATTTCATTTTTTATTAAGTACTTACTCAAAGGTCTCCTAAGAGGAAGTATAACCTGAGCTGATACCTAAAGAAAGCTGGTGACTCTGGGAGGGGGAGGGAAGAAGGGAGGAGAAGTTATAGCACATACTACCAATGGGAAGTTAGCCAGTTTGGCAGGAATATAGATTGCATAAAGGTGAGTAATGTTCACTAACAGGGAAGATTGGCCGGAGTTAGGTTATAAAAGCCTCCAAACAGAAGATTTTGTAACTAAGAAGGTGCAGTGGATAGACTTCAACTTTGGACTCTTACTAGCTCTGTGACCCTAGCCAAGTCCCTGAAGTTCTGCCTCAGTTTCCTTATCTATAAAATGGAGATAATAATAGAGCCTCACTCCCTTGTCATGAAAATCAAATGCGATACTAATTGTAGTGCTGAGCACAGTGCTTGGCACCTAGTCGCACTACATAAATGCTAGCTATGATTATAATACACATAAGATGGAGTCACTGAAGCTTCTTGTGAGTGGGGAGTGGCGTGGTCAGCCTTGTGCCTCAGGAAGATTAGTGGGTCTGGCATGTGGAGGATGGACTGAAGAGCAGAAAGACAGGGAGCAGAAAGCCAATCAAGAAGCAAATGTGCAGAGGATGAGGGGGAACCAGGGAGCAGCTGGGGGGTCTCCCAGGAGAAGGAGAAGGAAGCAAAAGCTGCTGAGGGGAAAGAGGCAACCAGGTTTGGGAAGTCACTGGAGAGGGAGTGAGAGGGAAGGCAGAGTCTGGCCACAGCTCTCTGCCAGGGCTACCTCAGCCTCTTCCTGAACCCAGTGATGTTTGGGCGGGGGAGGATCTGATTTCTTCCCTGCTATGGCCAAATCCAAGATAATCACCAGATTTTCCCTAACAAGGTTCTGCAATGGGCGTTCAAAATGAGGTGCTGCTTCTTCATCAACAATAACCTCTGCCCTATATATGAGGGACCAGGGAGTAAATGGGAGGAGGAGGGTGTGACTGACTGAGAGCTCAGCAAACAGCACCTGCCCCTTCCTGGGCCAGAGTCTTCACTGCCAGCTGCAATGACCACAAGAGACCATGGATGGTCCAATCACAAGAGACCATGGATGGTCCAATCACAAGAGATCACGGATGGTCCAATTACAAAAAATCATGGATGGTCCAATTACAGGAAATCACAGATGGTCCAATCACAAGAGATCATGGATGGTCCAACCACAAAAGATCATGAATGGTCCAACTACAAGAGATCATGGATGGTCCAATTACAAGAGATGATGGATGGTCCAATCACAAGAGACCATAAATGGTCCGACCACAAAAGAACATGGATGGTCGGATGGTCCAACTACAAGAGATCATGAATGGTCCAGATTTCAAGGTTGGCTCTTGATGAGATGCCATGCCATCCTATGATTGGAGTCAAATCCTTAGGCCCTCCCTTCCAAAAGTTGAATCAACCAGCCAAATGAGGGCCCTCTAGACCAGAGGAAACCCTAGCTAAACAGGTTCGCTCTGGCTGAAAGAGAATCCTGAGATTGTCTCATGTCAGGCACTGCCTTCTACAAGAGGCCCTTTTTCTTAATCCTTCCAAACACAAGTGCTTCCCCCACACACCCATTTCCCAATTACGTTCTGTTTTGCTTCCTGTATATTTTGTATTGGCTTATGTGTCTATGTTGCTTCACTCCAATCGAGCACAAGCTTCTCAAGATCAGAGCTGTTGAAAGGGCTTTGTCAACAAGATTCTCCATAGATGTGAGTTCTTAGAGAAGGAAGAGAAGAAGCTGACCTTGTGCAGCTAAGAAAGGCTCTTCTCATTGGAGGTGTGTGTATGGGATAGGGGGGGGGAGAACTAGACCCTCCCAGAAGGGGACTTCCAGCAAGAAGCCACTCAGGAAAGGTACGAGGAAAGAGAGTAGTGGTTGGTGGGTTTCAGGGAGCAGTGACAAGGCAGCAAGAAAAGCAGAGGACTGTGGCAAAGAGAGCCCTGGACTTGGGCAACAGCAAAATCAGCTTCAGTTCTGGCTTAGATACTTACTGATTATGTCACTCTGCAGAAGTTATTTCAACTCACCCTGCCTCCGTTTCCCCATCTGTAAAGTGAGGTGCTTGGATTGAGTAGCCTCTAGATCCTTTTCAACTCTAAATACATCATCCCTCCAATAATGGGGTTCAGCTAGAAAGCAGAAGTAGCCCTAAAGTTTGGGCATGAATGGTAAGGAATATTAAAAGGAGTTTTAGTTATAGTTAGAAACAAGGGGAATATCAAAGATAGGAGAAGCAGATGGGATAATATTCAGTGTGGAAGTAACAGATGACAAAAAGGAGGAAGAACTAACTGAACTTACTCTGTCTCTTAGTTCTGAGCCAAGGAGAATGATCTTTGGACTGAAAAGAACAAAAACATTGAACAGGAAGTTGGACCCCAATAAAAGTGAGGAACTGTTAAGGGAGCACCCAGCTGCACTCATCGAATTCAAGTCAACACCCCAGGACAAATTAAATCCTGGGCTGTGAAGGAATTGGCAGATGGGACGGCTAAGCCGATGTTGGCGATCTCTGAAAGACGTGGAGACCAGAGCAAGTTCAATGTCAGCCCGCTCTTCAGAAAGGGGAAGAGAGCAGAGCGATCAAACTATAGGCTAGTGACTCTGATTCTTGGCAAAGTCCGAGGATGTCTTTGAGGAGTCGGTGAATGAACTTTTAGAAAGGGAAGAAGTGATGACAAAAAGCCAAGATGGCCTCGCCAGGAATGGTTCCTGCCAAGCGAACCTACTTTTCTTTTTTGAGGGAGCTGGTGAATCAGAGAAGAGGCAGCATGGTCTAGGAGAAGTAGGATTGATTTATTCTCCACAGACCTGGATCTGAATACCATTATTACCTAGGTGACACTGAGCGCCTCAGTTTCCCTCATTTGTAAAAGGGAAAGATGACCTCTAAAGTCCACTCCACAAAAATGATCTGTGCATATGTTTTGAAATAAAAAGCTTAAAAAATAAAATAAAATAAAGTCCACTCCACAGTTAGAATTATGATCCCCTATTGTGATTTCCCCAGCCCTTACAGACTCAGTGGATGTAATTACAGAATTCAGTCATAAATGAAGGGATTTCGATATGTCAACAACGTATAACATCCTGTGTGATCCCTTTATGGTCAAATCAAGAGAGAACAACAGCATTGGCCAAGCGATAAATTGCACATGCATCTGGGCAGATCTTAGCAGTTTAAAAGTAAGAGATGAAAAGCCAGGAGCTTCCTGGAGTAGAGTGGAGGAGTGGGGAAGTTTCCATAGGGAAGCGACGGAATCAGGAGATTTTGAATCCAGTATGGAAAGGAGATATACGCTCCAGAGAGATACGGATACAGAAAAGCAATTACCAGAGGATTGAAGCATATTTAAGGAGCATGATCTCTGATAACAGAAAAAAAAATCAGACTACAGAAAAGAAGCAGATCCTGGAAATCCAATCAAACATTTTTTTTTTAATTTGGGGAAGATTGAAGTTGCTCAGAGATTGGTCCCTGATTAGAATTTTCTGATTAAACCTCTAAATGAAATCCTAGAATGCTTATCAAATTTGCTAATAGCACAAATTTTAGGAGAAAAGCTAACACAATGGAGAAAAATAAAGTTTCAAAATGATTGCAGTATGTGGGATAGTTGGATTGAATCTAATGAGATAAAATTTAATTTAAAAAAATCCTATTTTTAGTCCAAAAAATCAGCTTCACAAGTACAGGATAGAGAAGGCACAGCTAGACAATAATTTGTATGCCCCTAGTGGGGCAGCTAGGTGGTGCAATGGATAGAGCACCAGCCCTGAAGTCAGGAGGACCTGAGTTCAAATTTGGCTTCAGACACTTAACACTTCCTAGCTGTGTGACCCTGGGCAAGTCACTTAATCCCAACTGCCTCAGGGGAAAAAAAAACTCAAGAGTTTTAGTTGACTCTAAATAGAACTCAGAATGATTCAATAGTATGATATAATTAATAGTCAGCATTTCTATAGCACGTTCGGTTTACAAAGCATTTCACACGTCGCCTCATTGATCCTCGTCACAAATTTGTGTCATAGATGCTATTAATATTCCCATTCTATAGATGAGGAAACTGGATCAGTCAGAAGGGTTAAAGGACTTGCCTTGGGTCACAGAGCTAATAACTCTCTGAGGCAGGATTTGTGCTCAGGCCTTCCTGATTCCACGTCCAGCATTATATCCATGAAGTCCCTTCCAAAGCAGAGAATCTGTGACTCTCTATGAAACATTTCTCTCTAATAATCTGTTTTAAAATTCAGACTTTTAAGCTAACTACCTATTTTACAACTGATAAAGTGGACATTGACCCCAAAATGATTTCTACATTAGATTTAGGAAATTAGTTGAAACAAAACAAAACAAGAGATGTCTCATTAAGAAAGTTCAAACTGCTCTCTTGAGAGGTTATTTTTCTGGATAGAACTAATCCAATCAAGTCCTAATTTTGAAACTTCAGAAGATCACTTTCCAGGATTTTTTAGGACAGGACTCATCCAATTGACTTCATTTGTCACCTTGCCTCAGCAAAAGCAATTCACAAAGTGACTCTAGAAGACTGATGTTTTTAATATGTTTCCCTTCTGAAGAAAAATAAACTGTTTTCCCTGCTGTAGAACTGGAGAGGCTTACTAATCACTTCCCAGTGGATGGTGGACAGCATATTAGGTGGCCACAAAGACAGATAGGTAGATACAGACCAAGAGAGGCTTACTAACCACAACATTGGATGATATATAGCATTTTAGTGGCCATGGAGATAGACAGATCTTCTCTGAAGATATGGAGAAACGAGGAATGTCAGAGAGAATAAGAAAAGCTTCATCTTGAGGTAAACAACAGAGTGGCCTCCAGACTGAGTGAAATAGAAAAAAAAGAATATTGTCAGGAGGCAGCAGCAGCAAAGAAGCATCCGAGGTTGGATCATAGAAAACTAACTGTAAATGCCCTAGAACATCTTCTGAGAAATATTTTCAGGAATCACTCCATCTTGTATTTGTTCATTTTTAAAAATTCAAGTGCAAGATTTTCCATTTCTCCCCATTACATTGCCTTTTAATTTGATCCAATATTATCCAAATGTCTTTGAATTGGGTCATCTAATGTATTAGCTGATCCTTCCCAGCTCATTGTCATTCACACATTTTATAAGGAGACCAGCTATGTCTTACAATTATTGATAAAATTATCCAAATTATTGATTAAAAATGTAAAAAGGTATAAAGGCAAATAGAGATTCCTTGGGCACTCCACTGGAGACTTCTGCCAAGTTTACATCAAGCCATTAATAAGAATTCTTTGAGTTGAGTCATTAACCAGTTTTCAATCCATCCACATGCCCATGTACAAGATGGGCCCTCCAATCATCAAAGAAAATCTCAGAATCTCTGAGTTGGAAAGGCCTTTGGACACCGTCTAATCTAACACATACCTAGGAAAAAATCCCCACTAGTGACTCAACAAGCAATTATTAAGCACTTACCATGCTCCTAGTATTGAGAAGTGTCTATCTAGTCTTTGTTGAAGACTTCTAATAATGGAGAACCTATCCCCGAGGTAGCACATTCTATTCTAAGACTGAGAGAGGTCTTATTGTTAGGAAGCTTGGGGGGGTTTTATTGGCATTAAGTTTAAATTTGTCCCCCATCAAACTTACACTCGTCACTTCTGGAGACAACCCAACCAACCCCTCCAAATAGAGATGTTTGCTGGCTTTTGGGGAATGAGCCTGGAGACCTGTTTTATATACTTTGTTTCTTGGGCTTAATCATGGACACTTTAGTTTGGAAGAGAATCTGAGAAAAGTTGTGTGGTCTGAAAAGGCCTTCCAAGGAAGATCTGGGTCTGCCTTTGAGATTCCCTTCCAGAACCGATATACAAACCTTCATGATCCCCATTTCTCCAGCCAGGTTTTAAGGTTCCATGGGGTACTTTTGGAAAAAATCCCCACAAGGGCCTCCAATTCTAATTGGATCTCCATTTTGACAGTATCTTTAGGAAAATCAGTCATGGCTTATAATGTTTTTTTTTTGTTTGTTTGTTTCATTTTAATTTATTTTTAAATTTTATGGTGCCAGATCCAGACAACTAAGTTAAAAGAAGGAAAAGACTTCTGAGAGAGAAGAGCAATGAGTCGCTAAAACAGCAATGTTTAACCTGATGTCTACAGATGCCTAGGGGGTCTGTGGACAGATTCCAAGGATTGATGGATTGGCTTTTAAAATATATTTTGATGACTCTATTGTAACCATACGTATTTTGTTATATTCATTTAAACCCCTATTTCTGAAAAGTGGTTCATGAGTTTCTCCAGACATCCAGAGAGGTTCATGACTCCAAGAAGGTGAAGAAATCCTTCTTTCTTTCCAGAGTCTCCATCATGTGCCACCCCTAACTCCCTTACCCAGCAGCCCACCTGCCATCCAAAGATGAGGGCCAAGCAGCTTGCTCTTCAATTTAGTCTTTGGCTAGACATATGTAGCCTTTCTTTAAAAAGAATCCATAAAAATGGAATCCTGTTAGATCAAAACACAGTTCTTAGCCAAGCTTGGTCAGACATTTCTGGGAGCTAGAAACTTGTTTTCCTCCAGATTCTCACCTCTCCCTTCTTTAAAGTCACCAGGCTTTCCATTTCTAAAAAAATGAAAAAAAGAGAGACAAAGCCACAAAAATCAACTACCAGAGCTTTTCTAGGAACGCTCAAATTCACTTCCAAAAGTTGAATTATCCCATGGCTTCTCTGAAAATGGTAGCTGGGCAATTGGAGAGAGTTCATAAGGGAAGACATTGATGGTAACCAAATGGGGAGGGGATATGAATAAATTCCAATTTCCTTCTCTGTAAAATGACAGGACTGATCTAGATCTCCTCCAAAGTCCCTTTCTCCCTGTAAATCTAGGATCCCATGAAAAAATACAATAAAAGTCTGTGTGTAAGGAATGCTGGCTACAAAGGATGAAGAATCGCTTGATTTCTATAACACTTGTGAAGGGTCTTATCAAGAGGATCACCTCTTATCCTTCTAGCAACCCTGGGACTAAAATGACTAAAAAGTCTTAATAAGTTACTTTAGCATGTTCAGACTAAGCCCATTGTCTTCCCCCTTTAACTAACCTATAACCTATAACCTGCAACCACTTCTCATAGGATTGTTGTGAGGATCCATTGGAACCAAGTGCTTTACAAACTTGGAAGCTGTCTGCAAAAATCAATGATCATTATCAGATTTTCTAGACCCAACCGAATGAAGTTGGGGGGACGGGTGGAGGCGGGGACTCAGAGTTAGTGTTTCTTAAAGACCCCAGAAACGAGCGAGATCATGGTGGGGATCACGCAGCCTTATGCACCAGACACAGATTGTTCTCGACTGTCATCTCTCTCTATCAACCCTGTGAGTGTTCTCACAATAAATGTTCCTGTCACATCTGCCAGTAAGGTACAATTAATTGGTCTGCTTATTCTCCTGGAAGCTGATTCTATAATTAATTCCCACAAAGAATCACTGACTTGCAGAGAATTTGCAAGCTTAAATAGAGGAAGATGAAATTTGGCATGAGAAGGGAGCATTCTGTCCTTTACCTGACGTGTTTATCTTTAAGGTTGGGAGGTAGAGTGGGGGCGTCCAGCCCCCCAAAAGCACAATTCTGATTGCCAGGAATTCTAGGTTTATATGTTTGGGGGAAAAACAATATTTTGTGAACATCTAAGCAACGGCAGGAGTCGGAGAGGATGCTGGGAGGAAGATGGGATGATGGAGTGGGGAAAACAGTGAATTGAAGCCCTGAGCTCCAGCTTCAGCTCCAAGACTTCCTGGCCATCTGACCTAGGGAAAACCACTTCACCTTTCGGAACTGCTCCGTAAGCTGGGAATGATAATATTTACATCGAAGGGGAACCAAATGAGGCAATTGATGTCAAGTGTTGTATAAACACAAGCTGTTTCTAAAATTCTCGTTGAAGTAGAAAGAAGTGACGGGGAAAGGAGCCGGGCACAGGGCACCCTAGTTTTGAGGAGAGCAGGTTTCCAAATGTGTAAGTACAGAGGAGAGGTGCGAGCCACACTTTTGCTGCTGAAATCAGTCCAAAAGAGGGAAAAAGAACTAATCAAAATGAAATTTGGAGACACAGCAGTTATTCCTTTGAGGGGAAAAAAAGGAAAAATCTCCAACTATGTCCTTGTCTGCTGGCTCCTCACAGGACGGCTGTAGTCAGGGAATGGCAGGTGTCCAGATGGGAAGGAAGCACGGAACTCAGCCCTTCTGGTTTTTCTCCATGTTCCCGACCGGGAGCAGCAGAAGCCAGCTCTCCTGCAGACTCTCTATCCCCCTAAAGGCAGAAGTTGTTTCTTTCTTGTCTCTCTATGCTCTGCACCCAGCAGACATTTAATAAGGGCTGATGGGATTGCCCTGGCAGATGGAGTTTGGGGTTGCTGCAACCCCACTGACTCAGAGCAGCTGAAAGCAAGATGCTGAGCAGCCCCACCTGCAACCTGGGACTGATGACTGAGGTGCAGAACAAGGGAGATTCCAGGTAGAGAAATCCTGCACTTGCCTTTGAGCTCTGCTTCACGGTCCAGAGGGACAGAGAAGTTAAATATTGGAGCGGGTTGAATTAGGGAGCTCCAGCCTCTGCCATGCTGCCTCTGTTTTTAAGCTGATAAAAGACCATGCAGTGCATTCTGGGAAAAGGCTACATTTTAACATGGCATCTGAACCCCAGAGCCCAAGCAGACGGGGAGGGCAGAATCCTTCAGGTCCCAACTCCAGACTGGGGGGGCAGGGAGTACCCCCTCATCTTCAAGCCCAGGTGAGAAAGAAATAGCTGTTCTGGCAGAGAGAGAGAGAGAGAGAGACAGAGACAGACAGAGAGACAGAGAGAGACAAAGAGACAAACAGAGAGAGACAGACAGAGACAGAGACAGAGAGAGACAGAGATAGAGACAGAGAGACAGAGACAGAGAGGGACAGAGAGAGACAGAAACAAAGACAGAAAGAGAGCGACAAAGAGAGAGAGACAGAGACAGAGATGAGAGAGACAGAAAGAGACAGACAGAGAGAGACAGAGAGACAGAGACAGAGACAGAAAGAGAGAGAGACAAAGAGACAGAGACAGAGATGAGAGAGACAGAGAGACAGAGAAAGACAGAGATAGACAGAGAGAGCAGCAGAGACAGAGAGAGACAGAGACAGATGACAGAGACAGAGACAGATAGAGACAGAGAGCAACAGAGAGACAGACAAGAGAGAGAGATAAATAGACAGACAGACACAGAGAGACAGAGACAGATAGAGACAGAGAGAGAGACAGGGAGAAAAGAGAGAGACAGAGAGACACAGAGACAGAGACAGAGAGGCAGGCTGGGAAAACTGTTTAACCACTCAGAGTGGAGTAAATGATGGTAGGCTGTTACCCCGTCTGGGGTGGTGCTGGAGGGAGCCCGGCTCTAAGAGCAGGGAAAGGGTTCCAAGCTGAAGAAGCCACAGCTAAGGTTAGGCAAGTCTCTGCTCCCTCCAAGTTTAGCGCCCAGTAGACTCATCATGAGGTTCCAGAGCGTACCTGGGAGGCAGCCTAGTCCAACTGCCTCATTTAATGAGTCCCTTGCCCAGGTCACACCTCTGGGAAGAGCCTGAGAGGGGCCTTTGGCCCCAGGTTCTCCTGACGTTGTGAATTGTACCCTATTACAAGGCTTCTAGGAACTTAAATCCTAAGAGGAGTCAAACCACTTTGCCCACTTGGTCACGGCAAGTTGAGTAACAGGCTAGCCAGTAACATGCCCCCCCCCCATGCGCATATTAGGCGCTTATAAGATTACGTTCTGGATGCAACCACAGAGATCACTCTGTTCTGTGAGCAAGAGTGGATCTATTGACCAAATGCATTCACCAGTGGAGAATCCACTTGGAAGAAGTGGATGGTGAAGTCCCTCAGAGGTCCTTGTTCATAATGTCAGGTGACATTATGCTGACCACATAAGATCCACAATCTTATGCCCCAAAAGTTGGCTAAACACAACACAAGGGGAGAAAATAAATGGATGCAGAAAGTCTCTTGTACAATCAATGACATTAGATGACAGCCCATTCATTTAATCATCCCATTAGTCAACAAGCATTTATTAAGCACCTACTATGTACCAAACGATATATATTGAATAGACAAAACAGATGAACAATGAGCTGGACCCAGAATTGAAGAGGAAGAAGAGAAGGAAAATTACTCAGCTCTATGAAGGATGCTGAGATACTCCCCAAATGAAAACCCAGAACACCAGCATGGTCCCTCTGGTACCATGTAGCTGAGCCTCAGCAAACACATCTCCAGAGAATCAAACTGGTGGGTAACTCAAGGTCAATGGGGGAAGGGAAGCAGCTAAGTGGCACAGTGGAGAGAGTGCTGAGCTGGCATCTTCCTGAGTTAAAATCTGCCTCAAACACTCTCTAGCTGAGTGACTCTAACCGAATCACTTTACCCTGTTTGCCTCAGTTTCCTCATCTGTAAAATGAGCTGGAGAAGGAATTAGTAAACCATTCTAGTATCTTTGCCAAGAAACCCCCAAATAGGGTCACAAAGAGTTGGACATGAATGAAAGTGACCGTGTAACAACAACAAAAAAGGCAACGGAAAGACTTAATGGTGGGCATAAGCAGCTCCATCTTATTCAAATTGATGTCATCCTCAAGAAATGGTATTAAAGAAATCGTCCAAGAAGTACATAATGGAAAAGAGTAGTCAGGTCGTGCAGCAAGAGCCAGTGTCCAAACACAACACAGTCTAGCTGTTGAAAGAGGCTGCCAGCCCAAGGGGAGGGTCCTCAATGGGGAGCTTTTGGAGGGATGTTGATGGAAATGCTCAGGATGGGACAATATGGATGAGTCATCCAGGAAGGGAATCCCTCCACTGATAAAAGTCATAGATTCATTGAAAGAGTTCATCTTTGCCCAAAACCCCATGAGGGCCTACCGTGAAGTAGACAATATTAACAATCAATGAGGAGGAAGAGGAGGAGAGTTGGCAAAGCACTTCCCATATGGTTTGTCTTTCGATCCCAACGCCGACACTTGGTTTGCTGGCACAGAGAGCAGCTCAGAGCAGGATGTTTTGATAGAGGGCTATGGACCCTAAGAAATTGGGGATGGGAGCCTTGAAGAAAAAATGGAGGGCACCAGTGATCCACACCTTTGCTTAGGTAGAGTTCTAGGGGCAAGGGCACAGAAGGAGAAGTTAGTTTCAACTCCAGCTCCTGTATCACTGAGTATAGAGTTCAATTAATCCAAATCCCTATGCCTTACTTAGTAGTTTACAGATGAAAAAATTGAGACTCAAGAAAGAAAATTTAGGCAAGACCACTCAGGGCCAAAGAACAGAGTCAGGATTCAAACCCAAGACCCTGTGGTCTGAATAACCATCATGCTTTTTCCAGTACAACTCACTGCCTGTTAGACTTGATAATGACTCATTAGAAAAACAACTAAAAGACTCGATCTTTGAGGATCTTTGACCAAGACCTACTACACTTCTTATGACTTAGTCTTCAAAAGAAAGGAACAATATACTCTGGGAACTCAGGACAAGGGAGAAAATAAAGCACTTCTTTGTCATTGTAGACCCAGGAACTGCCTGGGGATTTTCTGAATTTCTCAATAAAAAATAAAAGAACCATTTCTTCCAGTATATGTTCAATTCCATTTTTCCTCTCCTATTTATTTACCAAGGGAAGGGCAATGAGCATCATCATCTGACCTGTGGAACCACAATTGTCTGTTGTAATTTAATCTGAGTTAGATAAAACATTTATTAAATGTTTACCTGTACGTAACACAGACTGGTGCTGTCTTAAGTTCTGAGTTACAAAAATAAGCCAACAAGATGATCCCTGTCCTCAAGGAGCTTACCCTCCAATGGGGAAAGAGCTGGAAGGGGACAATGAGAGAGAGGAATGTGAGCTGCCGAATGTTAGAAATGCCCAGGAAGTGCCAGGGAAGCCAGTTAAGGGCAAGACAAGACCACCCTGGCCATTCAAGGCCCGGGTGATTCCAGGGGTAGAGTCCAACTTTCTGTTGAGGAGGAAGTAGAAATGAGGTCCTGATAGGAGGAGGTGATAGAGTGGGACAGAGTTGCTAGGAGAGTGCTTCTTCATTGTGTTCTCCCGCTCCTGATTTCTTCACTCTATCTCAGACTTCCACATTTCTCTGTTTGATCACATCCATTTCCAATGGGACAACGATACTCCAACATACCCACAGGCCACGGTGTACCCAGCCATTCCCGAACAATAGGTACAAACTCAAGTCTACAACTTTTTTGTTCCTTCAGAGAGGTCTAGATGGGATCTTTCATTTAATCTGCTCCAGCTCGTGTTTTACATCTTATCCATCTACCCCCCCCCCAGGAAACCAGATTGTGCCTAAGGAGGCCGTGTTGCCATTTACATTTTCTTCCTCCTTCTCCTTCATCTCCTGCTCTGGGATCAATAATCAGATCAGTACTCCCATTGATTGACCTTGGACTGCTCCATCCCCCATCCCAAGCAGTCCAAATTCCCTCCCTGGTCACCATTCAATCCAGTAAGCATTTCTTAAGTACTCTCCATGGTGTTAAGTCATGACTTAACATGGGGATACACAGAAAAAGAAAAACTATTCCTGCCTTCAAGGAGCATACATTCTCTTCTTTTTGTATTGTCTCCCCTAGTCAGCTATAAAGACCCAGAGGGCAAGAATTGCCTCACTTTCATATTTGTGTTCTGATGTTTAGCATTGTGGCTCACATCAAGCAGAGTAATAAGTACTTTTCCAATCAGTCTTTGACTCCTTGAAATATATGCCCATAGTGGGATCTGTGAGTGAAAAAACCCTAAGAGTTTACTAAATTTTCTTGCATAATTCCCCCTTCTTAGACCAGTTGGATCCACTCTCAACCACCAACAATGCATTGATGCACTTATGTTTCCACAACTGCTCCAACATGGAACAGTTTCTGCCTCTTACCTTTTTTTGCCAGTTTGCAAGGTAGAAAGTCAAACCTCAGATGTTTTAATTTGCTTTTCTTCTTCTGTGATTTCAAGCATTTTCCAGGTGGGATAAGCCACTCATGTCCAAGAGAAGAAAAGCAATCTATCTATATGCTTTGACTACTTATCTGTTGGGTAGTGCTCATTTTACAGATAGGAAAACTGAGGCCCAGAGAAATAAAACTAGTCAATCAACAAGCAATCAGGAAGGATTGAGCATACAAATCAGAATTAAAAAGATTCTGTCCTCAAGAAGCTTATGCACTAATGAGTGTATCACTATCATCACCATCACCATCATCACCATCACCATCATCACCATCACCATCACCATCACCACCATCACCATCACCATTACCATCATCACCATCACCACCATCACCATCACTATCATCCTTATCACCACCATCACCATCTCTAATATGTGTGTAGCGCTAACATTTGCCCAAGATCACAGAAGCAGCACCTCAGCAGGGTCAGATTTGAAGCCGGGGCCTCAGACTCCAAATCCAGCATTCTTTCCACACCTGCTCAGCTCAGCCAGACCCCCCCGACTGCCTGAAAGGGCAGCTTCTCTCTGCCTCCGCCCGCTAATGCGGTTAAATATTGTGTGTAGAAACAATCCAAATCTTCTCTAGACACAACGTTCCCTCAGAGGCGGGATACTTTTCCGAGATCAGCCTGGCAGGGGCTGAGGGGGCAGGCTCCTGCGCACTATCTTTACTGTCCCGCAGGCCTCCTTGCTAGAAAAGCCGGTTCTCAGAGAGGGCATCAGCCCAGCTGGCCAGGAAGCCCCCAGAGAGAAGGCATGAAACTCCATGAACTCATCAGGGACTCAGCTGATTAAGCCCAGAAGGGAAATTGAAGTTTGTGGTCATTTCTAAGAGTCGTTGGGCCTATTGTCTTTGCTCATTTCCCCAGTTGGTCACAGGAAACTGGCCAGCTGGGGACAGCTGCTTCATCTGTCACTGCTGGACACCAGACAAGTGTCACTGACCCTCGGGGCCAGCCTGGCTCAAGCTATCTCCACCTGGATGCTGGCTTCCAGATCCGTGTTCCCAGGATTCTTCTACCCATTGTGTTTCTTTCGCTCGGAATCGATTGACCTGGAATTCTGGGAACAATCATCTCCTGACCCCAGGGCCCCTTCTGGGCCTTGAAGCCTGCAGCCCACTGGAAACACCACAGAACTTGACACCGGGTGGTTTTATTTTCTGCAAAGTCAGGGATTTTATTCTAGCGGTTCTCCATACATTTTTCAGAATTCCTATTTTTCCTCTGGCTCAATCCTCCCCGGGCCTCATAGCTCCTATGTTGAAATGAAGATGTTTGTGTTCATAGTATTAGAGTTGGACAGGCCCTGAGCCATATAATTAAACATTTTCATTTTACAGAGAAGGAAACTGGGGCCCAGGGAAGTCCCAGCAAAGCCCGGATTTGAACTGTGCTCCCCTGTGTCGCTAAGCAGCTTCCATGCCAACATATCACTTTCTCTCTTCCTGTCACATCAGGGACAACTGGACCTGTCTCTGAGGGACCCTCCAGCGTTCACAGATTCAAAAGATGGCAGCTAAGATCAGCTAAGTCAGCTCTCTCATTTTGCACTTGGGGAAACCGAGGGCTGGAAGTGGGGAAGCTGCTTTCTGTGACTTCCCATGTGGGTTCCTTCGGCCAAACCACATTTCTTCCAGCCTGATGTCAGCTAGTATATGCAGTCAGTGTGGAGTAGGGGACAAAGCGAAGGATCTGCAGTCGGGAAGACCCTGAGTTCAAATCCGGCCTCAGATAGCAGGACCCTGAGCAAGTCGTCCAAATTTTCAGCCTCAGTTTCCTCATTTGTAAAGAAGAGGCTTAGATTGAATGACTTATGAGAGCCCTTTCAGCTCTCAATCTAGACCCAGCAATTCTGCTGTGCTAATTCTGTCCATTATTACTTGGGCAAGAAAAATAATAAGCAGTTGAAAGGAACTGTTAAAATCCAATTAAAAGCAGAGAAATGTTAAAGTTCCATAGAGCTTTTTTAAGGCCTTGGAGAAAAAGCAAAGTATTGTGGAAAGATTTCTGATTTAGTATCAGAAGACAAGAGGTGACTTTTTGGTCCTGCCATCTGTTAGCCACGAGATACCCCTAGTCTACACTGCAGCTTCCTCGCCTGTCTGAGCAAGGGGCAGCTTAGCTAGTCTAGAAGGACTGGAATTAAAGACCTCAAATCCCAAGATCCTCTTGGGTTTCCTTGCCTCCTCCTTCAAGCCTCCTCCCCATTCTCTCTTTCCTCTTTTCTTCTCCCTCCTTTCTCTTCCAGAGCATCCGTCAAACTGGCCATTATGTGGAACCGAGGCATATTTTTTGTATTTGGGTCATCAAGATTTACATTCTCTGGTTTTAATTTTAAAAGTAACTGGAAAGTTTTATATTTTTCCTCTAAAAAAACCCCACAGTCAATTTGCTTTTTGCTTTTATGTGAGCCTCAATTGATTTTTTTTTCCTTTGAGCTACTGAATGTCAATAGAAAATGTCATCCTCCTTACCCCCTGGCAATTCCCATCTAGTCCAACTGGCAGCCCATCAACAATGTTGCTGAGACTCTTAGATAAATGAAAATGTCTCCTAATTTTAAAAGCTTCCTGAGGAGGAGATTTCAAATGTCCCTGAACAATCCATCCTGTTGTTTATCAAACCCCTACTGCCCAGAGTTTCTGCTTCATATATATCTAAATTGAATTGACTGTCCAATACAGCACCTCCTTCTGGGCTCATTCTTCACTCCCATCAGTTTCAGCAGGTGGGGTCCCCAGAAAGCATCTTCTCCTCTCCTCTGGATTCGAGGGTAATCAGGAGGACTTGGGGACTTTTCTAGCACTGTTCTCTTCCCCCTTATCTGGTCTGCTCCCTATTGGTTATCCATCAGTTTTGTTAGGGGTAGTTACTCAGGTTGGACAAGAAGGAGAGTTGGTACAAAACACCCCCAGATCTGGAAGACACTATCCCCTCTACACAAACGTGGTCCCTAAAGAGAGTATGCTCACACATCACATGTTGCAGCTTCAGGGCCATGGCCACCAACGCTGATGAGGAGTCCAAATTTTTGACCTTCACAAGATCATCCCCTGGTCAAGAGACAAGCCAGAGAAAGAGAGGTCCTCTCCTCACCTCTCTCCTCCCCTGAGGAAGTTCCTTTCGGAGGCTTGGCCCAAGCTGCTCCATCACTCGGTTGACCTGCTCTTGGGAGGTGGGATTCTGGGCCGATTTCCCATTTTATAACAAACTCTCATGTGGGGAAGGATTCTTTTCAACAAGCTAGGAAACTTTTCCAGTATGATATCATTCCTTTTATCCAATTTTTCCCTGTGATTGATTGATTCAATAGAAGTGCCTGGAAATTTTGGGCACCTCGTTTATACCTCTGAGGGATTGTTCCTGTAACTGCAAGAGCTGTTCCTATCCAACAAAAGTCGTTGTTGTTCACTCGTCATGATCCCATTGGGATTTGGGGTTGGAGTTGCTTTTTGTTCATCTTAGTTCCATCTGACTTTTTGTGATCCCAGTTGGGGTTTTCTTGACAAAGATGGCGGGGTAGTTTGCCATTTCCTTCACACAGCTAGTAACTGAGGCTGAATTTAAGCTCGAGATGAATCTTCCTGACTGCGTACTGTCACCCAGTTGCACATTACACTAGAAAACCAGCCCCCCATATCATACAGATCCAAATAGGCCTAATTGTTGGTCACAGAATCTCAGAGTCAGAAGGGACCCTCTCTAGACCAATGAGATCCTGTAGAAGATTCTTCCACAAAAAAAATCCTCTGGAAGTTCTGCAGGTCCCGGTACCTGTCAATCACATCACTGGGGGGAAGGGGGGCTTCTTTAATTGACAGAATTCATCAGCCAATTTTCCCTGGGTGATTTTTTTTTCATTTCATCTTGAGGTAGCGCTAATTTTTCCGTTGTTTTCCCACTATTCCCCCTCCCTCTGCTCCTTTCACTCACAGCTGCTGATTGTGCCCTCTAAAGTCAAGCAAAGTCTTGCTAAACTCTTCTTCCACATAATAGTTTTCAAATACTTAAAAGTCGGGGCTGGAAACTGTGCCCCAGTCCCCCTTCCAGGCAAGTCTTCTGTTCTTCCGGCTGATGCTGACCATTTCCTCCCACAGCTCCTCGTGCAGCCTGGTTTCAAGGTCTTTCCCATCCTGCATAATCTCCTCTGGACTCCTGCCATCTTCCCCACATCCTTCCTAACCCAGTGCCTCGAACCCAGCCCAGGATTCCAGATGTGTCCTGGCCAGGACCAGCACCTGCCTCCTTATTCCTGGAAGCGATGTCTCTTACACAGCCCAAGACCCCGTATCTCTTCCTGCCAGCTGGACTTCCCTACCCCGTTGCTCCAGGTTGATTTGCCATATGAAAACCAAGATATTCCCAGTGTCACTGAAGTCTCCTTTACTTCCCTAAAATTCGAGTTCCGGTCACTTGTCCACAGTCACAAAGGTAGTCAGTTTCAGGGTCAGGATTCAAACTCGGGTCCCTGCTTGTCTCCCTTGACCCGGCCCACGGATCCCCAGATGTGGCTCTTTCCAGAAACCTAGTCCAGCTTCCTGGGAAGAAGCCTCAGCCCCCCTGAAGATGTTCAAAGGAACAGATGTCGGTGCTGAAGGCAGTTCCCAAGAAAGAGTTTCTGGGAGTTTTAAGCAGGGACAGCACTGTGAGAAGAAATCTCTCCCCCAGGGAGACTGAAGGAGACAACTCACATTTGGATGTTTGTTTTCTCCTTTTTCTTGTTCATTTGTTTATTTAGGGTTTATAAACTGCCTCCTTCCCCCAAGGAATTCTCAGATGTTAAACTTGGGTGTGTTTGCTTGAAAAAACAAAACAGAAAACTAAAAAACATTCAATTTCTCACAAAGCTCTCCATCAATAATACAAGAACTTTATGCCAGGCTTTCATTTCTCTGGTGTGGAAAGGAGGGGAGGGGGCTTCGGAAGATGGAGCTTCAGGAGAGGCTACGAGAGCCTTGCCGCTGAAGGGGGGAGGATGAAGTGGCCATCTTTGTCCCCCTTTTTTCCTTTCTCAAAACCTTGATTGAAATGGGAAATATTTGGGAAGATTCTAGTGGATAGTGTGAGGGACCAGGGTCAGGAAAACCTGATTTCAAATCTGAACTCAGACACTTGTTAGCTGTGTGACTCCACGCAGGTCACTAGCCGTGTGCCTCAGTTTCTTTATCTGTTAAAAAAATGAGCTAGAGAAGGAAATAGCAAGCTATCCAAGCATCCCCACCAAGAAAACCCCAAAAGGGACGCAAAAAGTCAGGCATAGCAACAACAATGAGACAGATTCACAGAGATGGCCACAGTCCTGGGAGGGAGGGCTATGGACACTTTTATTCCCATTTTACAGATGAGGAAATTGAGTTTTAGACAAGGTGATCTTCCCAAAGGGTTGTGGATTTAGAACTGGGAAGGACCTGCCTTTCCCATTGCAGGTGGAGAAACTGAGACCAGGAGAGATGTGAAGGACCATGGAGCTCTGTGAGTTAGTCTAATGCCCCCTTGTAATAGGTGAGGAGCCTCAGGCTTGTCCTGGCGCCCAGGTCGTGTTGGGAGCTGGGATGTAGCACAGGTAACATCCCAGGTGGCTCTGAATGCCGCCTCATCATGGTGCATCAGAGGCAGGATTCACCCCTCCAGCCTGCTTCCTCCTGCCCCGTCCAGACTCGTGTCCCCATCACTTTTCAGACCCCCCCCCAACGAGGTGAGCCCCAGCCCGGCTGAGAGGCTGCACGTTTGCCTCCTTAGACGGGCCACACTGCCCACCTCACTCGTGGGCTCTCCGAACAATGGAAGGGGTGAGTTGGGCAGAGGCTGCTCAGGCCATCCTCGGCTGGCCGTCCAGGGATCCTTCCTGACCCGCTGGTTCCTTTGATCCGACCCGGCAGCCCATGCTTGGATGGGCCAGGACGATGGGGCATTGAATACCAAGCTTAGAAAAGTCGGTCCCAAAATCAAAGCCGAGCGGCCTGGGCGTCTGCCCTCCTATGAGCAAAAACGATTATCCTGGCCTGGCCTCTTGGGGTGCAGGAGAGGTCCAGACCCAGAGACCCACAGCATGAGGGCATCCCCTCCCCAAGCTGTCCAACAATCTCCTGGGGCGAGGTAACTGCTCCCACAGCCGTGGCTGAGGAAAGCACTGATGCTTTCCTGCCTGGGAGAGGCCCTGGAGAGCCCCAGACCCCACGGGCTGCTCGCTCCCCGCAGGAAATCAAAGCCCACAGGGAACCTTTCCGGGGTGATCCTGCTTGGAGGCCCCCCAGCATCCAGGGCCCCTCACTGGGCCAGGCTTCAGATCCCAGGGCTGGCATCCCACCCATGGCTTCCTTCCCTGACAGAATTAATCAGCCGATGTTCCCGGATGATTTTTTTCTCTCTCCGTGGCCATTGATTAAGTTGTCATTTTTAAGAAAACTTTCTGCCATTGCTTAATTAGTGCAAGTTTTCCCAGCCCAGACTCTGCTTCAGACCCAGGAAGCAGAAAAGCAGCCATCATTGTGAGAGACTTTCTAATGGGGTTTGGAACTGTGACTTCTCGGCTCTGTGTGGCGGCCATTTCAGACAAAGATGCTGCACAGGAAATGGCTTGTGGCTGGGTGAAAAGAATGGCTCCCCTTCTCCGGGGCTTGCGTAGAACAGCTAGTCTAGAACCTGGCCCTCCAATAGCAGGACAGAAAAGAAAACTGAGCTTCCCAGAGATCACGCTCAGGCAAGTGGTCAGAGCCGGGCTTCAGACCCAGGAGAAAAACTCTGCTCCCCTGAGCAAGTCAGGGAAAGAGACCGGAATCAGAGAATAGGCCGGGGATCAGAGCAGGGGAGGAGAGAAAGGGGCAGAGGAGAAGGGGGGAGACAGAGGGGAAAAGGGGGAGAGACAGAGGGAAAAAGGAGGAGAGAGAGGGGAAAAGGGGGAGAGACAGAGGGGAAAAGGAGAAGAGACAGAGGGGAAAAGGGGGAGAGACAGAGGAGAAAAGGGGGAGAGACAGAGGGGAAAAGGGGGAGAGACAGAGGGTAAAGGGGGAGAGACAGAGGGAAAAAGGAGAAGAGACAGAGGGGAAAAGGGGGAGAGACAGGGGGGAAAAGGGGGAGAGAGGGGGGAAAAGGGAGAAAGACAGAAGGGAAAAGGGGGAGAGACAGAGGGGAAAAGGGGGGATAGAGAGGGGAAAGGGGGGAGTCCCTTCAAAGCTTTTAGAAATGAGGCCCTTTGGTAGTAAAATCACTGCAGACCAGTTGAGACCTCCTCCAGTTAGAGCTAGAAAAAAGCTTCTGAAAAGCTTCTCAGCCATTGCAGCTGGTCACAAAAGGAGCACGCTGCCCAGGGAGGTGGCCAAAGAGTGCCACTGGTGGGGTGGGTCCTTGTCCCCTGTGGGGAGGGGTCCTTGTCCCTGCTGAGGGCCCTTCCTGCTCTCAGTCTGTGGATTTGGGAACGTCACTGGCCAAGATCTTGGGTCTTTGGCCGTCTCGGTTAGGGCTGCCTTGGGACAAGGTTTGAGAGATGTTCCTTGTACGCTCCCACGCCACTGACAGCCGGGGCCATTGGGCTCCTGAGAGCATCGTGATGGAGAACACGGGAAAGGGTCAAAAGGTACCATTACGTGGGCCGCGTGGCGGTTGCCGACAGCAGGAGAAGGAAGAGGGTCCAGGAGAGTCTCTCCTCCATGTCCTGGAGAGTGTCGCTGGCCACACACAAGCTCCGGCCATTCTGTCCGTCCGTCTGTCTGTCTGTCCCCCACACCTGAAGCTTCTGTAAATCCTCACCCCGATCCCTCCTTCTGCAGAGAGCCTCTGAATCCTGTCCTGTTTATGCTGCCTCAGTCTTCTTGGGCATTCTCACTCTCAGTCGTGTCCATCATCAGCGGGTGAGCTCCTAGGACAGCACAGGGTGATAAGGAAATGGCCGCGGATGGCTTATATGAAAGAAACAGTCCCCACCTCCAGGACTCACGTCCTCCGGGGAGACGAACGTGGAAACATCTGGGTTTGCCCCCAAAACCGAGGCCTGGGGGAGGGGAGCTGAGAAAAGGCCTGATGGAGGAAAGGGGGCTGCCCCTGAGCAGCGCTTCCCACCTGTGGCTCCCAGACCTCGGAGGAAGGAAGCCGCGGGCCCTGCCTTGGAGGCCTTGGAGGCTTGGGGCCACAGGCCCTGCCTTGCCAAGCTTAAGCCATTTTCGTCCTTGGTCGGCCACCAGAAAAGCCGGACCGTGATCCGGTCTGATCGATAGACGGGCAGGGCCTGCCGAGACGGGATCGATGCTGTCGCCCACATGTAGATATCCCTCATTTCCCCGGCTGGGGATGCTGCTATGAAACGCCGATTCATTTAAAAGTGCTTCCGAGGTCAGAGCATCTGTGGGAGCTCAGTGCATCTGCCCAGACAATCGGTTCCAAGGTCGTGATTAGCACTGGATTTATATACACACACACACAAATATCTGTAGTATATATGGTATACTCTATATGTGTGTGTGTAAAATGATGGGGGGGCAGGGATTTTTGTTTGTTTAAAAAAATCACCATTACAAAGGGAACTCTGGTCCAAATGCAGGTGGGGTCAGCGGGCCTCTCAGCTCCCTACCACAGGGCCTGGCACACAGTAGGTATCTAACAGCTCCCTACCACAGAGCCTGGCACACAGTAGGTATCTAACAGCTCCCTACCACAGAGCCTGGCACACAGTAGGTATCTAATAGCTCCCTACCACAGAGCCTGGCACACAGTAGGTATCTAATAAATGTGAACTGACTGACTGAAAAGACACAGGGCTGTGTCGCAGTGTTTTCCTCACTCTCTTTAAGGAAAAAAGAGCTAATTCTGTGTCCCTGGCGCCAGGTCTACACAAGTCCCCAAGGAAAAGAAGCTCCTTTCCCCCTGTTTCCTGCACTACCTGGGCCCGAGGTCCTGCATTACACTCCCGGGGGAAGATCCGGGGACCCCTGCACGTGCTGCCATGCAGAGGTGTCCGGCTGGCTGCGGTGGAAATGAGCAGTGAGTAATTCAGACACCCTTCCATCATCTGCCACTTACCAGGTGGGGAGAAAGGCGGCTAGGTGGTGCAAGGGTCGAGGAGAGGTGAAGCCCATTTTGGCCTTTCTAGCTGTGGGATCCTGGGCAAGGCCCTTCACCCTGCCTGCCTCAGTTTCCCCATCTGTGAAATGAGCCGGAGAAGAAGCGGTCACCACTCTGGTGTCTGCCAAGAAAAGCCAAGTGGGGTCACCAGGAGTTGGGCACGGCAGAAATGGCTGAACAACATCAAGGTCATGGGGAGGGGGGCTTGCTAGTCCTAGCTCGTTGCTGGCCAAGGGTCCCGGCTGGAAAGACCCGGAGGCCGTATCTAGGCGGGACGAGCTGACCTTCACGCTCCCTTCTGTGACCTTCATTTCGATTTCTGCCTTGGGGCCGCATTGAGCAGGAAAATAAGTCTGCTGCCATGCTCGGGCACTGCCCACAGGGCACACCCGCTCTGGCACTGGGCACATGCCTGCCGTGGGGGGCACGGCACTTCTCAGACACTCAGTTGCTTCCTCTATAAAATGGGATAATAACCCGGCTCTCCTCCACCTCAAAGCCCAGGGAGCCATGAGTCATTCCTCTTTATTGTGGCCGCACAAAGGGGAGCTCCGATTAAGACAGAGGGCCTCCAGCGTGCACCTGCCTCCAGGGCCGTCACCTGCCCTGAGCACCTTTGTCCCCCCGAGTTCTACTTCCCTACCAAGATGATGGGCTGGCGGCCCCGCTGGGGGAGGGGGAGGAGGCCCATTGTCTGCCTCTGTAAAGTGAGGGGGGTGGGCACAGTGGCTGGGGCACTGGCCCAAGAGCTGGGAAGCCCTGGATTCGAGTCCTGTCTCTGCCACGTACCTCCCAGCTCCTTCCTCTCTCCGAGGCTCCTTGCCAGCCTTTCCAGTCCCGGCACCGTTTTGTGCTCTGAGGCCAAAAAAGGACCCACTGTGTGCACAGCATTGAACGAGGCACTGTAGGGGAGCCAAGGAAAACTGCTCCTCGGGCTGTCGGAGGTTGGGGTGCCACGAGAAAATCTCTGACTAGTCTGACTAGCAATGTGGGTGAGTTGCTTAACTCTAGGAGCCTCAATGTTCTTAGCTCTAAAATGGGGATAATAGGACCTACCACGGGGGCTATGGATGGAGGGACTCCAGTGGGACAATGGGCAGGAAGGCCTCCCTGGGCGCCCCGTAAGTGCTCTAGAAAGGGGAAGCTGGCGGACAGAGGGCTTTCTTTTCTTAACTGAGTCATTTCTTTCTCCAGCTTTGTGACCTTGGCCAGAGTATTTCATCTCCTTGAGCCTCAGTTTATTCATCAACAAACTGAAGTTGGAGGCTTGCCAGGAACTTCCCTTCTCCCTCTGGCAAAAAACTCTCCATTTTGCTTTTTCTGTGTCCCTCTGTCTCTCTGTCTCTGTCTCTCTGTCTCTCTCTGTTTGTCTCTGTCTCTCTTCCCTCTCTGGCTGTCTCTGTCTCTGCCTCTGTCTGTCTCTGTGTGTGTGTGTGTGTGTCTCTCGTCTCAGGCCCCCTCTCACGTGTCTTTATTCAGCAAACATCCCTCTGGCTGTTGCCCCCCCCCCCCGGGGTGAGAGCTCTCTGGGCAGCCTGGGAGTGAGGGCCCGGGAAGCCGTCCCTCCGCTTTTCCTGAGCTTCCTGAAGCTCCTTCGGAGGACAGAAAGGCTCAGGCTCTGGAACCATTTCCCAAGGAAGCTCAGGCTGCCTTTGGACCAGCGATGGGAGCGGTGGCGGAGGGGGCATGGAAGGCCCAGAGGGGCCACGGGCCCGGAGTGAGACCCTGAGGAGGCGGCTGAAGCCGAGGGATCACCGCCATTAATCCATGATGAAAGGCGTAAGGGGGGGGGGGTGTGTTTCAGTCCCTCCGGCACAAAATGTTAGCCCCCTTAGCCTTTCCAGGGAGGGCTGGGGAACTGGTCGGGCTGCTTGTGAGGTAGACAGAGAGGAAGGAGACAGTGGCGGGCAGCGGAGAGATAAGGCTGTGGGTCAGTGTATGAGAGAGACAGTCACAGACACAGAGACAGAGACAGACAGAGACAGACACAGGCCCAGAGACAGACAGAGAGATGGACAGAGACAGACAGACAGAGACAGAGGCAGACACAGAGAGACAGAGATAGACAGAGACAGAGAGAAATGGACAGAGACAGACAGACACAGAGACAGAGACAGACAGACAGACAGACAGAGACAGACACAGACAGACAGAGAGAGACAGGGAGAGATTGAGTCTGCTTTTCATGTCCGGCATCACAAAATGGCCTCCACGGCAATGAGCCGAGAACCGCGGGGTCCTGGTGCTTCCAGAAATGGACATCAGGAAGGGGACAAGCCCCGTCCTCCGCTCCTGACACTCGCTTAGCCCCCGGTGCTCGGGCTACCTAAGGCCGGGGGTGAGAGGTCAGGCTTCCCCGTAACAGAGAGCCGAAGGGCCGTCCCAGGATGACCGGGCTTCCTGGATGACCTCACTCCAGAGCTCTGCAGAGCCCAGATAAGCATCTGGAGGGCTCCAGGGCAGAGGAAAGGGGGCAGGCGGCCTTCCCGCTCCCTGGGTCCCAGCCCCTGCCCCCCTCCCCTGCCGCTCAGAGCCACGTCCGCCTTAGTGGGGGGACCAAGGGGCCTCGGGGCCTCTCCCGCCGCTCCTGTGAGAGCCGCCGGCCTCTCAGATCACTGACTCACGCCCTGATCTTTCACCTGCGCAGGGAGTCTTCACGGCTCACCTTTGCCGAACCTTGGTGGTCGCTTTTAGGAGAAGCGGAAAAGAAGGAAGGAGAGCGTGTGTCCTCGGCCCAACCCCCTTGGGACGCACCCCAGCTCCCCAGGGGGCTGCTGAGAGGGGACTGGGGCAAAGGGGGCTTGGGTCTGGGAGAGAGGACCCTGTGACCCAGGCCCCGCCACTTCTGAGCCCTCCACAGCTGTGGGAAGGAAAGACCTGGAGCAGAGGAAGGACCCGTCCCATCTCCCCATTTGCTCGGCTTTGCGATCGACTCACTGACTCCCATCGGGAGCCGGAGGGGATCCGGGCTCTCAGGGGGAGGCCGCAGACCCCCAGCTCCCTAGGCCTTCAGTGTGGGGGCAGCAGCAGACTCCTCCTGCCCAGGGGGGGCCACAATGGCCCGGCGGGCCGCCAAGAGGAAGGAGCTCCGGGCGCTTCCAGGAGTGGGAGCCGCGGTGGGCACAGCTGTCCAATTGGCTGGTTTGGGGATGCTCTAAGGGGCGGCTCTGGCTCCGGGCAAGGAAGGAATACCATGAGAAACAAAGAACAGAAGGCTCTGATAATGAATGTTTGCTCTCCAAAGAGTAGCCTGGATTCATGCAAAGAACTTTGTTGTAAGAAAGCTGAGCAGAAAGACCAGAAGGCCACAAAATTGCCAAAAGGGGATTCATTTTTTGGCCACAATAACCCAAAGAATGGGCAAAACTAGGAACCGATTCTTGGTTCTAAGGGGTCCCCTTCCACATCTTCGGGGGAGGAGGCAAAGTAGAGGGGGAAGAGGCCGTGGTAAAGGACAGTAAGTCACAGTTCTGAAACTCCTACCAAGACTAAATTATTGGTCTTCTTAATATAAGCTCTTGGAGATCCAGGATCCATTGTTCTCTCTTGCCTTGTGCCCCGCTCCAAGCTTCAGGGGGGCCTTGCATGCACTAGGGGCTTCGGAAATATTTTCAGAATGGGATAGAATGGGATGGGCTGGGATGGGCTGGGATGGGATAGGATGGGAGAGGATGGGATGGGATGGGATGGGATGGAGCAGACTGCTTTTGCCCAACGCCCCCCAAGCTGAAAAACTCAGAAGAATGGGCCCTAGCCACGGTGACATTCTTGCTCCATCTGAAGCCAGAAGCAGAGATGTTGCCGCTAAGGGCCAGGCTGGCTGCCAGCCAAAGGCCCGTTAGCAGAGATGCTGGGGCTGTGCCCATGATTTCAGGGGGCACCCTGGTGAGGGGACGCCCAGAGAGGGCTGTAAAGCTGCCGTCCAACAGGAGGTAACAAAGGGTGCCGGCAGTTCTGTGAGGCCGGGAACCCTGAAACTCCCTGACCTTGGGAGAATGCACATTGCCAAAGGCCCAGAGGGGACCCAGAGGGGCAGGTGGGCTGCACGGAGCATGGGACCCCCGATGGAGGCCCGCAAAGCCCCTCCCGCTGCCTGCACACGCCTCCCAGAATGGCAGCATCGGCCATACCCGGCAATGGTGGGCCTGGGAAGGGATCCTTTGTGAGGGACATCACCCACAGTGGCCATGTCACCCCTCTTGTGGAAGAGGGAACTAAGCCTGGAATGAAGACTTACGGAAAAGGAAGGCGAGGGCCTCCCGGCGGTCCCACGAGGGAGACTTGTCAGGGGCAGGATCCGGACTCGAGCCCCCCAGCCCCCGGCCCCACGTACGACTGCTTGGATTTGTGCAGCCAGGCAGAATTCAGACCGCCAGTGGCCAGTGAGCTAAGAAAACTGGACTCGGGAACCCGGAAAGTCCCTGAAGAGCACGGGCTAAAGAGGCTCCTTAAGTAGATGTGGCCAGAATTAATGTGGCTAAAAGGGGTGTCAGGAAGCAGACATGGAGGCCGGGGGGCAGCGAGCTGGGCCAAAGGTCATCCTGTAACAGTAGTGATGGCGAAGAAGGGGGCAAATGTGGAGCTGGTTTTGCCCGGCCAGGAGAGCGGAGCAGGGACCGGCCCCTGTGGGAAGCCTCAAGGCCGGGGATCCTCAGCTCGTCATGTTGGCGCCCAGGTGAGCGCCCGGACAATAAGCTGCAGAGCAGCGGGAAGGGAGTTTCCACGCTGGGAGTCTGCTAGCCCAAAGAAATCGACCTGTGGTCCCCCGACCCAAATGGGCACGATCATTGGAAAGATCCCGGGATCCGGGCTCAGGACAACTGCTGGTGACTCTGGACACGGCGGCTAACTAACCTCCCCAGACAGTTTGTCCGTCTGTAAGATGGGCTCGCCCAGCCACTCCCACGGTCACTCTGGCATTCACTCTGACCCCCGGGCCTCAGTTTCCTCCTTTGTCAGGCAGGGGCCTGGATCCCTTCTGTCAGAAATCCCCACTTGGAAGCCGGAGAGTTCGTCCGCTGAGCTCAGCTTTGACCTCCTCCCTCCGGATTTCCCCTGGGGGGCCGGGGCCAGTGTTCTCTCTGTGTCCGCCCGGGCCCTGCCATCTGCTGAGTCGGCGAGGCTGACCCCCTGGGCGACATCCCAGCTCCCCTCCCTTTGCCTTTGTCAGGCTCGCCAGGATTCCTGCACCCTGGGCACCCCGGGCACAGAGGAAGCCCCCCCAGCCCCCGCACATCCGGGCAGCTGGCCTCCACTTTGATCCCCCAGAAGGCTGGCGGAGGGCCAGGGGAAGCACCTGCCTCTCCGTGGGGCCCGGGGGAGCCAGGCCCCGCTTCCTCGTTGCTGGCTCCCATGCGCTCTTGCCAGACCCCCCTGCCAACTGCAGGGAAAGGGGGAGACACTGTCCAGAAATCACCCACCCTCCCTGGGCCCAGCTGCCATGCTCCTGGCCCAGCGGCAGGGCTGGGGGGGCTGGACGGAGCCGCCCCTCAGTCCGCACCTATGCCAATTAATGGTGTGCCCGCCGCATGCCCGCCGTGTGCCCGGCTGTGCTGGGACCGAAGGCTACAAAATCAGGCAAAGCAGGCCCGGTTCTCGGGAAGCTGCCGTTCTACTGGGGGGCGGGAAATGAGTGAAAACTAAAAACAGGGGTGAAATGAAGACCTGGCAATGGCAGGGGGGGCTCATCACCCAGTGGGGGGGTCCGCCTCAGCTTCCTGTGGGGTACAGTGGGCAGGGGGGGGATGGGAGGTTTCTAAGGGACAGAACCGGGAAGGGGGAGCCAGAGGCAGAGGAGGAGAAATGCTGTGGAAAGCTGCTCTTGGAAGGGAAGCTCCCTGAGGGCAGGGGCCAGAATCACCCATGATAGCAGCACTGGGTTTGGAGCCAGAGGGCCTGGATTCAAATCTCACCTCCGACTTTTACTGGGTGAGAATCAGCCTCAGTTTCCTAATCTATAAAATGAGCAGCTTGGGTTTGGTGTCTTATAAGGGGCCTTCTAGTTCTAAATCGATGAGCCTCAGAAATGGCCTTTGATTAATTAAGGAAAAAAGGTTGGAAAGCCGAGGGTCACTGCTCCAAACCCCCTCCTTACACTGACTTAGAAGAGATGGAAAAGCCTCTGCTGAAATCCAACCTTCTTTCCCCTTCCGGCATCAGGAGACTGGTAAACCGAGGCGCTTTCAAGAGTCACTCGGGGAGCATTTCATTATTGCTTCTGCTTTTGGACCAGAGCGCATAAACCAATGTAATAAAAGCCAACAAAGCTGACCAGAGCGCTTTTAAAACTGCTAGAGTTTATGTGGCTCTGTGCCACGTGCAAAGGGCTGTCCACTTATTAACTCATTTGTCCTCACAAGAACCCTGGGGGGAGGGGCTATGAGTAATCCCATTTTACAGATGGGGAAATGAGGCAAGTCGGAGGTTTGCCCAGAAAGGCCCAGCTAGTCAGTCATCTGAAGCGGCTTAGAACTCGCTTCTTCCTCTGGAAGCTCGGCTCTCTCTGCCAGACACTCAGCGAGCTGCCCACAAAACTGCCTTCAAAGGCTTAAAGTCCGGCCCGGACCACCTTACTCTCTCCAAGAGGCTGCTGTCCTATATGAATGTGTCAGGCTGGCAGGGGTCAGACGGAGAGGGGTCCGGATCCCCCGGAAGGCTGGCAGGGCTCAGAGTGCGAGGGGCACGGACTCCCTGGAAGGCTGGCAGGGCTCAGAGTGCAAGGGGCACAGACTCCCCAGAAGGCTGGCAGGGCTCAGAGTGAGAGGGGCACGGACTCCCCAGAAGGCTGCCAGGGCTCAGCCGTAGAGGGGCACAGACCCCCCAGAAGGCTGCCAGGGCTCAGACGGAGAG
>JAJPUD010008500.1:0-13674 GCA_023553655.1 Myrmecobius fasciatus | reverse complement strand
GAGAGGGGCACGGACCCCCCGGAAGGCTGGCAGGGCTCAGACGGAGAGGGGCACGGACTCCCCGGAAGGCTGGCAGAGACTGGAGGGGGGGGCGGCCCTAAGCCCCCGGACCTCTGGCCCAGCTCCCTGACTTGCAGAATGACGTCCAGCCCCAGCCCCAGAAGACTTGCTAGTCCTGGAAATGGAGGCCAGGCTCACGATATGGGCTGGTCAGCCCCCTCGGGATTTCTCATCCCGTCTCTTTCAGTCCCAGAAGCCATGGATGAGAGGACCTGACCCTCAGAGAAGTGCCCCAGGTCCACAGCCCCCACTTTAGGGAGGGCACCCCTGAGCCTGAGGCAGCCCGTTCCACACCAGGACAACTGTCCTTCACGGCCAGCCTTAAATGCGTCCAGTTCTGCCCACTGGGGCCAGAGGGAATGCTGGACGCCTCTTCCACTGGACATCCTTCCTCCTGAGGCTCTGCCGGCTCCTCTTGGGCTAAAAGTCACCCTTTCCTTCAATGGATTCTTGCAGGGCATGATGGGAGACCCTTTGCTCTCCCCCTGCCCTCCTAGCCCCAGCCTTTGACTTAGCAATGTCCTCCCCAGACGGCGGCCCCCACAACCGAGTGGATTCTCCAGCTGGGGCCCGACCGGGGCAGGGGATGGTGTGACTTTATCCTTCTCCCACGATTTCATTGTGACTCGCAGGGAGGAAACACCTTTATCCAATGTGGCTTGGTACGTGTCCTCCTTTCACAGTCCCAGAGAGCTGCACGTGGTCAGCAGGACCCACCCAGGAGGTCTCTAAGCGGCGCTGCCCCATTCTCTTCAGCTCGTTCATTCGCCAAATGTCCATCCTGACTCATTCAAACCCCTGGTCCCCTGAAACCCCCAGATCTTTTTCAGTTTGCCGTTCAATCGTGTCTGCCCACCCTGACTTTGCCTTCCTCCATATCGTTTTATTATGATTCTCTCTAACAAACACACGTTATCCCATCAGCTTGATGGGAAACTCTCCGCTCTTTGATACAGATCAGGACTTCTTCTTCTTCTTCTTTCTTTTTATATATTTATTTATTATTTTTTGCTGAGGCAATTGAGGTTAAGTGACTTGCCCAGGGTCACACAGCTAGGAAGCATTAAGTGTCTGAGATCAAATTTGAACTCAGGTCCTCCTGACTTCAGGGCTGGTGCTCTATCCACTGCCCCACCTAGCGGCCCCTAGATCAGGACTTCTTAAGCTTTGTTCATCCCTTTTTGCCAGAAAAAAAAATTATATACTCCAGATATATCGGTATCTAAAATGGGTATACAAATCAAACATTTACTCTTAATAAATCATAAAGAAATTATTTTAAAACAATCTTTAGTATACATATGATTTTACCAAGGCAAAAGCAAATTTGCATGCTAACATGCTATTTTTTACATAAAGAATTGAATCTTGGTGGGATATTTAATACTTTTTACTACTGTCGATTTTTTTTTGCAAGCCCCACAATTCAGTTACAGGACCCCATGTGGGGCACTGGCCCACAGTTGAAGAAGCTTTGATACAGAACAATCTTAACACAGATAAATTTAAAATAAAAGGCTTTGGACCAATATGCATTGGGGCACATAGGTCACACAGTCAGAAAGTGCTTCCGCCCTATGGTGCGCTTGCTGCCGTCAGGGGGAAGAAATTTGATTCCCTTTTCAATTCCTCAGTTTCTCCAGTTGTAAATGGGAATGGCAATGCTGTATTAATGCCTCCAGGTGTAGAGTGGGTTGGGGGGGGCAACGGAAGCCTTCAGGGGTCCTTAAAGTTCCACGCTTGCTTCTCCAGCGGGTCACAAGACCAGAAACATGGGTGAGGATGCTCGGTCTTAGAATAAATAATCACATGAAAAAATAGAATAAAAACAAAATTATATCTCAATATATGCATAAAATGAACAAATAGACTAATAAACAAGTCCATTAAAGAAATAAAAGAATGAAAAGAGAATAAAAACAAAATTGTTTTTCTTAATATGTACATGAATGGAGAGAGAAAAAAAGTCAATAAACAAAAGAATGAGTGAATAGAATAGGAAAAAAATTAAAACAAAATTGTACCACAACTCCTTCTGTGCCCATACCCTCTGGGACAGAGCTGGGCAGCATGTTATCCTTAAAGGAACTGGTGAGAATCTTGGAGACTCCACTGTTGAGTCCTTTGATCTTTCATTGTTTGGCTTGACCACCGTGTGGTCAGTGGACAAACTGTCCTCTCAGTCCTTCTTCCTTTGCTCGCAGCAGTTCATACAAGATTTCTCAGTCCCCCATCTAATAAAATCTGCCCCTTTTGTCATTTCTTGCAGGGCAAGAGCAGTCCCAATGCTCCGTCACCTTCATGCGCCCCAGTTGGCTCCGCCATGCCTTTGGGGCTGGGGATCCTCTGGGTTTTCAGTTGTTTGCTGTGACGAGAAGAATTGCTGCTGATATTTTTTACCCGTTCAGGCCCTTTCCTATTTTCTTGCTTTCTTTGGCAAGAAGGGTTTTGAGTAAAGAGAAAACCCAATGGGAGTGTCGTATTAGGAGAGTGAGCCGGGCAGGGGGAGAGGGCTTGTTGGGGAAGGAAGACCCGGGAGGAAGAGACGGGGACAGCAGTTGGGACAGATGGATGTAAGAGCTGAGGTCAAAGGATTTCGGGCTGGGACAAGGATTATTTCCAGCAGGAGTGGAGGAGACCAAGACCAGAGAAATTTCAAGGTGGGAACTATGGAACTTAACAGGATTGTTGGGTTGGGAAGGATCCCAGAGATCCTCAGGTCCCACTCATGCCTAAAGAAGTATTCCCACCATGGAGATTGCCTTTGGTTGGAGCCTCCCAGTGAGGGCCAACTCATTCCCTCCCAAAGGAGCTCCTTCCATGGCTGGCCAGCTCTGAAGGTAAACTCTGGACGCGAGCTGGCGAGAGAAAAGAGCCCAAAGGGACCTGAGGGCCTTCTCTGTTCCTACCTCAAGGACCTTTCCCGAGGCTCTTCCCCTCTATGGGTCAAGTCTGCTCCAGTGAACAAGCATTTATTAAGCTCTTGCTGTGTGCCAAGAACTGAAAATATAGATAAAAGCAGAACAAAAGGCAGTGCATGTTTTCAAGGAGCTTGCCTTCTAATGGAGAAAGGCAACATGTGAAAGGGAAATGGACAGTGGAAGAAGATAGCCTTCCCAGGAGTAGATTAGAAAAAGTCCTGGAGGAGAGTCAGGGAGATGAAGACATGGATGGCCTGGATGACCTCCTTAAAATGGAGGCTCTGGGTGGGCCAGCCAATCAGGGGAGAGGTCCCAGACCCCAGGGCTACTTCTAATGTGAGAACCCAGGATGGAGGGAGCTTTCAGGAGGGAGCGGTTTCCACAGCAAAGGAGACAAGCTAAGCCACAGTCTCTCCTCTGAAAACTTTTCAGGAAGTTAACTAGTATTTATGAAGCACCTACTATGTGTCAGGTGCTTTGCTAGAACATGTTCCCTCAAAGAGGTCACAGCCTAATGGGATGGCCTCCATGGCGGAAGGGCAGGAGAAAGACCTTGGGGACAATACCTGAAGGAGAACCCCTAGCCCCATGACAGTTGGAGAAAGGTACCCGGCCTTCTGTTGGATGGCAACCTTGGGCCACATTTGACCCTACCTACCCACCCCACCCCCAGATCTGTCTGGCTTGAAACTGCAGGTGCCCCTAACAGCTGGCAGCCCCTCCAGGCAAACTCCAGCTCCTTTTCCATCAGATTTTCCTCACCAGACACCCTCTTCCCTTCTCACTAGTCACTTTTTCCAGCCCAATAGGAATAACTGGGATGTGCTGGCTCGGACCCAGAGTGTGGAGGACTTGCAAACTCCTGGGAAAGTTGTAAGCCTGGCAAACCTGAGGTTTATAAGGCGAATGCCAAGGCAACCACAGGGCCCGCCCCCTTGTATTACAGAGGAGGTTAAAAAGCATCGTAATTACTGCCGTTGGTCGGCACTAAGCTCTGTGATTTCTGTGGTTGTGGCTTCTCCAGTGGGAGCCCGCAGCATCCCGGGGGAGCCCCTCCATCCAGGGCAATCATCTGGACTGGAATTCCACCTCTTGGGTGACCCAGAATGAATCCCTGGCCCTCTCTGAACTTTTGTATCCTCCTCTACAAAATGGCAGAATTTGGACTGGAAGGCTCATCAGCCCACTTCTAAGTCCCATGATCCCAAGATCTCCAGACAAATTTGCTTTTTCACTTTCTTTTTTATGAGCTTAAAAAACACCCAATACAATGAATGTTTCCATCCGCATTATAGAATGGGCCCACAGGACTGGCCCTGAAACGGAATCTCTCCACTTTATGGTTCTCATTTGGGGAGGGGGAGCCCTAGCCCCAGCCCTCCCCCCAATTGAAGAGCCAAACCCCCCAGCCTGTACAGAGAGAGCCCAGACAAAAGCTGCCCCCTGGGAGCTCTGAGATGAGGTGAGCCCATTCAGAGAGACTTGAGAAAAGCCCCATCCTTCCAAAAGTTGATTTACCTTAACAAAGAAGATCCGATCAAACTCTACAAGCACTTATTAGCTACCTGCAGTATACAGGAGGCAGTTAGAGGCCCTGGCACTAGTAATACCTGGGCTGAAGTCGTTCCTTTGATATATCTTGTCTTTGTGATCCTAAGCAAGTCACTCAACATCCCAGCGTATTCAGAAACCACCCCATCTGGTTATTGATTTTCAATGACTTAACAATCTGTATTGGGAATTCCTTTTTGTTATTGTCATTGTTATTTTCAGTTGCATCCAACCCTTCGTGACCCCATTTGGGGGTTTCTTGGCAGAGATACTGGAGTGATCTCCATGTCCTTCTCCTGCTCATTTTACAGATGAGGAAACTGAGGCAGATAGGGTGAAGTGATTTGCCCAGAATCACACAGTTAGTGCCTGAAATCAGATTTGAACTCTGGTCTTCCTGGTGCTCTCTATCTAACTGCCTCTTGGGAGTCCCTTACACCAATGGAATCAAAAGTCCTGATTTCTTTTTTTAATGCACAAGACACTATTTTGGGTGTTTGGGATACGCAGGAAAAATGAAACAATCTGATCTCGAGAAACTTTCTTTTGCTAAAGGGAAGCCCCAAGTCTTCATCAACGTCATTATCAAGCACTAATAAGTTGGGGAGAAGGTGTCCTGGAGGAGGTGTCCCCTTAGCTGAGCCCTGGGTGGGACTAGGAATGGGGAGAAAAACCATAACTGGGAGAAATGCTCCACCTCCCTCAACAGGAACAGCTCACTTAGAGCATCCTCCTCCAAGATTAGGTTAAATCGAAGCTGTCTGGAGCCAGAGCCCAATCTGCCCGCCGGCTCTCACTTGGGGAAGGGTCTCAGCAGGAGACAGCGGAGACTCTCATTGTATCCACGACCTGAAGTTTGGCTGGAAAAGGGGGGGGAGTCGAAGGAAGGAAGCAATAAACAGCCATTTTTTTTATTAAAGCTTTTTATTTGTATAACATATGTATGGGTAGTTCCCCAGCATTGATCTTTACAAAGTTTTCCATTACAAATTTTACCCCCAGTCCCCTCCCCTCCCCTAGACGGCAGGAAGTCCACTACATGTTAATAATGTTGAAATACTTGACAAGTTGTTGTGCACGAAAAATCCTATTTACAAGAAAAAAAATCAGAGAAAGGCAACACAATGCAAGCAAACATCAATAGAGAGCATGAAAATGTTACGTTGTGGTCCATATTTCATTTCCCTCTCTCTGGGTGTATATGGTTTTCTTCAGTGAACAATTGGAACTGGTTTGAGACAATTCTTTGTTGCAGAAAGCCATGTCCATCAGAATTGATCATCATGTAATACTGTTGTTGCTGTGTATAATGATCTCCTGGTTCTTCTCATTTCACTCAGCATCAGTTCATGCAAGTCCCTCCAGGCCTCTCTGAAATCGTCCTGCTGGTCGTTTCTTACAGAGCAATAATATTCCATAACATTCGTATACCATCATTTATTCAGCCACTCTCCAATGGATGGGCATCCCTTCAGTTTCCAGTTTCTAGACACTACAAAAAGGGCTGCCACAAACATTCTTGCACAGGTGGGTCCCTTTCCCTCCTCTAAGATCTCTTTGGGATACAGGCCCAGTAGAAACACTGCTGGGTCAAAGGGGATGCACAGTTTGACAACTTTTTGAGCATAGCTCCAAATTGCTCTCCAGAATGGTTGGATCCATTCATAGTTCCACCAACAATGCATCAGTGTCCCAGCCTTCCCACATCCCCTCCAACATTCATCATTATCTTTTCCTGTCATTTTAGCCAATCTGACAGGTGTGTAATGGTACCTCAGAGTTGTCCTAATTTGCATTTTTCTGATCAACAGTTGGGAAATCATCTTTACATTTAAGGGTTCTGATAAAGGCCTCATTTCTAAAATATATAGAGAATTGTCTCATATATATGTGAATTCAAGCCACTCTTCAATAGATAAGTGGTCAAGGGATATGAACAGACAATTTTCAGAGGATGAAATTAAAACCATCTCTAGTCATATGAAAAGTTGCTCCAAATCACTGTTGAACAGCCATTTTCTTTGACAATGTACTGCGTTCCTTGCTGGTGCTCCATATTTGCCTTGGCCCGGGAGCAGGGGGCTGGCTCAGTTTGGGATGCTGTGGCCTATTTCATCTGAAGGCTTTACTAATGGTGTTTTTCTTTTTGCAGCTACTAGAAGCCAAAGGGGAAATGAGGGTCTGGGAGGAGAGGTCCATTTCCCCCTGCCCAAAGGAAAGGATTAGCCCAGAAGCCCCTGCAGGTCCCTTCGCCCTGTCAGGTTCCATCATTCCACGCTGCCTTCTCTCCATGTCATTCAACATCTATCTACCAAAATTCGCTCCCGATTGAGCCTTTTAGGTCGAAGTTTCTGGACATTAACATCATTTCATCAGCTGTGATGCTGCTAGTGGGGAGGCTGCCCAATGGGAGTGAGCCGCCTTCATCCTAGCGGCTCCCCCTGAGCTCACAGCATTTTTTTTTAATAAAGCTTTTTATTTGCAAAACATATGAGTGACCTTTCAACATTGACCTTTGCAAAAAAAAACTTTTTTTTCCCAAGCTTTTCCTTTCCCTCCCCCTAGCCCCCACCCCTAGATGACAGGTAATCTAATACATGCTAGATAGGATAAGTTATATGATAAATACAATACATGTATACATATCTATACAGTTATCTTACTGCACAAGAAACATCAGATCTAGAAAGAAAAGAAGAAAAAAAAAACAACCTAAGAAGGAAAACAGAATGCATGGAAATATTCACAGAAAGCGTTAAAATGCTGTGTTGTGGTTCACTCTCAGTTCCCACAGGCCTCTCTCTGGATGTATATGACTATCTTCATCGCAGCACAACTGGTTTGAATCACATCATTGTTGAAGAGAACCATGTCCATCAAAATTGATCATCGTATAGTCTTGTTGCTGTGTATAATGTTCTCCTGGTTCTGCTGATTTCACTCAGCATCAGTTCATGCAAGTCTCTCCAATCCTCTCTGAAATCCTCCTGTTGGTCATTTCTTACAGAACAATAATATTCCATAACATTCATATACCATAATTTATTCAGCCACTCTCCAATTGATGGGCATCTTTTCAATTTCCAGTTTCTTGCCACTACAAAAAGGGCTGCCACAAACATTTTTGAACATGTGGGTCCCTTTCCCTCCTTAAAAATCTCTTTGGGATATAGGCCCAGTAGAAACACTGCTGGGTCAAAGGGTATGCACTGTTTGATAACTCTTTGAGCATAGCTCCAAATTGCTCTCCAGAATGGTTGGATCCGTTCACAGTTCCACCAACAATGTAACAGTGTCCCAGTTTTCCCACATCCCCTCCAACAGTTATCATTATCATTTCCTGTCATTTTAGCCAATCTGACAGGTGTGTAGTGGTATCTCAGAGTTGTCTTAATTTGCATTTCTCTGATCAATAGTGACTTGGAGCACCTTTTCATATGACCGGAAATAGTTTCAATTTCTTCGTCTGAAAATTGTCTGTTCATATCTTTTGACCATTTGTCAATTGGAGAATGGCTTGAATTCTTATATATTTGAGTCAATTCTCTATATATTTTAGAAATGAGGCCTTTATCAGAACCTTTGGATGTAAAAATATTTTCCCAGTTTACTGCTACCCTTCTAATCTGGTCTGCATTCATTTTGTTTGTACAAAAACTTTTCAACTTGATATAGTCAAACTTATCTATTTTGTGATTAATGATGACCTCTAGTTCTTCTTTGGTCACAAATTCCTTCCCCCTCCACAGTTCTGAGAGGTAAACCATCCTACATTGTTCTAATTTGTTTATAATATCATTCTTTATGCCTAGATCATGAATCCATTTTGACCTTATCTTGGTATATGGTGTGAGGTGTGGGTCAATGCCTAATTTCTTCCAGACTAGTTTCCAATTATCCCAGCAGTTTTTGTCAAATAGTGAGTTTTTATCCCAAAAACTGGGGTCTTTGGGTTTATCAAATACTAGATTACAATTGTCATTAAGTATTTTGTTCTGTGAACCTAACCTATTCCACTGATCCACTACTCTATTTCTTATCCAGTACCAAATGGTTTTGGTGACCACTGCTTTATAATATAGTTTTAGATCTGGTGCAGCTAAGCCACCCTCATTTGCATTTTTTTCATTAATTCCCTTGAAATTCTTGACCTTTTGTTTTTCCAGATGAATTTTGTCGTTATTTTTTCTAGTTCAGTTAAATAATCTCTTGGGAGTTTGATTGGCATAGCACTAAATAGATAGATTAGTTTAGGTAGTATTGCCATCTTTATTATATTCGCTCGACCTATCCAAGAGCACTTGATGTTTTTCCAATTGTTTAGATCTGACTTTATTTGTGTGGAGAGTGTTTTGTAGTTTTGCTCATATAGATCCTGAGTTTCCCTTGGCAGATATATTCCCAAATATTTTATACTATGGATAGTTATTTTGAATGGAATTTCTCTTTGTATCTCTTGCTGTTGCATTTTGTTGGTGATGTATAAAAATGCTGATGATTTATGTGGATTTATTTTGTATCCTGCAACTTTGCTAAAGTTGTGGATTAATTCTAATAGTTTTTTAGTTGATTCTCTAGGGTTCTCTAAGTAGACCATCATATCATCTGCAAAGAGTGATAATTTGGTTTCCTCATGACCTACTCTAATTCCTTTAATCTTTTTTTCTTGTCTTATTGCCAAGGCTAGCATTTCTAATACAATATTGAACAGTAATGGTGATAGTGGACATCCTTGTTTCACCCCTGATCTTATTGGGAATGGTTCCAGTTTATCACCATTACATATGATGCGGAGCTCACAGCATTAAGAGGCTCCTTAGAGGTCATCTGCTCTGGCCTTTCCTTATACCAGTTACATTAGAAGCGGGGCAGGGTAAGGGACTTGTTGAAAAGATGAGGTCCCCGACTGAGCATGTGCTGCCCTCCCTCCCTTGTATTTGTACCAAACAGCCTCTCATTTATAGAATTCTAAGTCCTTGTTAAAGTGGCCAAACACAGCCAATAGTAACGAAAAGGATTTTGCAAAAAGACACAGAGAGCCAGATGCGGCTCCATCCCTTGATCCCTGCTCAATAACCATTGGATTCCTACCTAATCCTTCCCTACCTTCTACTGGATAGCCCACAACTGCTGTAATTGTATCAGATTTTAAAAGCATCCTTCTTCCTCAATTTCCCCTTAAGTTTCAATTTTGTTTAAATGTAATTGTTTCTCTTCCCAGCTCCTTAAGCTTACAATCTTTAAAAACAAAGAGAAACAATATTTCAGGAGACAAACCCAACTTTGACAATAGTCTTTTAAACACCAAATTTACACTAGGGTTTTCATGGCTTCCTTCTGGCTTCAGGGTGATGTGGGGTCACCTCAGTTACAACATCTCCACTTTTGTTCATCCCAGGGGATTCTTCTCCAGGTCCTAGTGTAGGCATCCTCCCAGTATTTGGGGACCTTCCTTAAGCTCTTGCACTAGTTTAAGGATGCCCATGGGGCACAAGGCTACCCATTGGTTGGTCCTCTCTCTTGCTATGTGATGAGTCCTTTTAAGGACTTTCTTAAGTTCTTACACCAGTTTAAGAATGCCTAGGGGACACCCAAGCTCCCCATTGGTCGGTCCTCTCTCTTGCTATGCGATGAGTCCTTTTAAGGATTTTCTTAAGTTCTTGAACCAGTTTAAGGATGCCCATGGGGCACAAGGCTCCCCATTGGTCGGTCCTCTCTCTTGCTAAGTGATGAGTCCATCTGTTGTCACTATTTCTTGACCAACTTGTTTCTTCATGCTGCAGCCTCCCCACAGCCACCATGTAGCCACCCCTCCATCACCCTCTGAGGACTACCCAGTTTTCATTATGACATCAGCAGCCCAGAAGTTTCGTGGCAGCTCTGTGTCCCACAGGCTGCTGGGCGTTCATGGCCCCACCTAACTTTGGGTTGGCATTTTGACTCAAAGAAAAGCTGCCAGTGCTCAAAACGGGGCCATCTCCTTCTGGCTGTCTGGCTTCATGGGAACCAAACCCCGGGCTCTCATTCATCCCTCTGTCCTTCTGCCCCTCAGAGCTGCCATCTAGGCCATCCCCACCCCCAGCCGACCGACTTCCATTCACCCAGACACTGGCAGCTTTCACAGCTCATTGTTCAGGCAGACTCGGGTTTCTTGTTCCAGACCACTGGGCGACACCGCCCCACTTTCCACAACAGAGGGCCGTTTCTCATTGGGAAGGACACCAGCTCCACTCTCGGGGTGCCTTTTTCAGGGCTTGGCCATTAAGGACGCCACGCTGCACAACCAGATAACAACCCCTCAGTGGCCTCCAAGAGCCAGCTCAGCAGACCCAGGCCAATTCATGGGCTTTTTTCATTGGATCTTTTTTTTAAGTCAGAGGACTATCGATTTAGAGCTGGAGGATATTGGAAAGATTTTCTCCTTCAACCCCTTCATTTTACATTACGGATAACTGAGGTCCAAAGAAATCAAGTGGCTCAGCCAAAGTCACACAGTTAATGAATGATTTGGCTGGAGTTTGGTTCAGACTCAGGTTCCTCAATTTTGAATCCATCACCCTTTCCATTACATCATTACATCCAGACTGGTGATTCTATCAGCAAGAAAGGAAGTGGGGGAGGGAGGGGGGGGAGAGACAGAGAGACAGAGACAGACAGAGACAGAAACAGACAGAGACACAGACAGAGAGAGGCAGACAGAGACAGCCAGAGAGAAAGAGAGAGACAGAGAGACAGAGAGACAGAGAGACAGACAGAGAGAGAGAGAAGGAAGGAGGAACAGAGGGCAGGAGAGGGGAGATGGAAAGAGACAGACAGAGACAGACAGACAGACATGGATCAGGGGAAGAAAGAGAAAGGGAGGAGGAGAAAAAGAGACAGAGAAAAAGAGACAGACAGACAGACAGACAAACATACGAAGGGAGAGACAGAGAAAGAGAGGAGAAGAGAAAGAGAAAGAAAGAGACAGAGAGAGAGACAGATAGACACAGGAAGGGAAAGACAGAGAAAGAGAAGAGGAGAGAAAGAGACAGGAAGACAAAGACAGAGAGAGCCTGAGAGAAAGACAGACAGACAGAGAGAGAGACAGAGACTTTGAGTGTGGAAACTCCCTCCACAATACTGTCATGCAGTCTCCTGGGTCACAGCCATAGTCACCCAGCAGGTAATGGGCAGGGGTTGAGCCCAGGGCTTCCCCCTCTCTGTGGCCCTTCCTCTTCCCTCATCCTTGCCTGCCTCTCTCTCTTTGGGGTTCTGATCATGATTATTAGAGGTAAGAGAGAGAGGTCTAAGGTCATCTTGGAGGCAGGAGAAGGGTCCCCAGCCTTGCCTCTGACATCTACTGTGTGACCCGAGCGAGTCACAAGCCTCAGTGCCTCCGGGAGCAGAAATCCCCTACAAACTGATGCAGTCCCGGGCCTGGCCACCTTTCTGGGCCCCTCCCCCATATTATCAATTAATTAATTGATTGATTGATTAAGAGGAAAATGAGCTCTTGCAGATTCTTCCTTGAGAATCCCCTGGAAGCTTTCTGCAAATGGAGAAAGCCCCATAGTGAGCTGGTGTATTTTTCTTTCCTCTACTAAGCCAGAAGCCAGTGGTGTTCATTATCTACTTGGAAAGGCATTAGAATAAATTAATATTTAATCATTTAAATTTAGAACAATGGGGGGTGCCATTATGAAGCTTTGTCACCTGGGCTGGGGGGGGCCAGGCAGGAGGCCGTGAGCTACAAAGCCCCTTGGAGGGAGGGGGGGAGCCCCTGGGTCAGCTCATTACCTTCTCCCCACCTCCACCCCCCATCTTGCCTGCTCATTGCCTGATGAATTTTTGGGGTGCAGGGATATGGACCCCCACAACTCTGCAGCAGCAGCAGCCCGGGAGCCAAGCTGGGACACAATTACAAATGCTGAGAAAAGGGGAAAGAGATTTCTAGCCAGGTGGAAAGCTTGCCCACATGTGGAAGAGGGAAGGCAGAAGGAATGAATCCCCTTGAGACAATACTGGGTCTCTGGGGGCACCAAATAAAGCAGCTGTGAGCACGGCAGCTCGAAGGTGGGAGTCAGGAAGATCCGGATTCAAATTCTGCCGTCGAGATGTCTGGCTGTATGACCCTGGGCAAATCCCACATCTCTCTCAGTCTCATTTAGAAAATGGGGGTCCTTTGGGCAGCTAGGTGGTGCTATAATGGATAGAGCACCAGCCCTGAAGTCAGGAGGACCTGAGTTCAAATCTGATCTCAGACACTTAATATTCCCTAGCTGTGTGAGCCTGGGCAAGTCACTTAACCCTAATTGTCTCAGCAAAAAAGAAAAAAAATAGAAAATAGGGGTCCTAATAGCACTTCCCCCTCAAGCTTATTGTCAGGATCAAATGAGATAACAAAAATAATGTGCCTTGCAAAATGTAAATGCAAGCTATTATTATTATTATTATTATTATTATTAACTCCAGGGAACCCAGCCCATTGGGGCAAGCTCATTTTTTGAGAAGACTAAAAGGGAAATGTAATTATAGGTTGTGGCGGGCGATTAAGCCCCACACCTGCCATCTCAAAGCCCCCAAATAGCTGGATGATTTACACCATCCCAGTCAAACTAGCTCAGAGGTGAATCTGGCCCAGACTTGTCCCACTTAGCAAATTTTATTTCAAAAGGGCAACAATTTCAAGCAAAAAGCCCTGAAGAAATCATAGGAGGTAAAAAAAAAATATATATGTGGGGGCTGCCGAGGGGCCTACAGAAGGAAAAAAATCAGTTGAGTCTGCATATCCTTAAAAATGAACTTTCCTAGGGAGCTGCCCCCAGACAGCCTCCCTCACATGTGCCGCCCATAACCTTGGGCTCAGAGGCGCTGCCATTATTTCCCACCTGGCCGGCCTGAAAAACCTACTGACCTGCAGCTTGGGGCCTGTCAGGGCTGGCCTGAGGCCCAAGCTATCTCCTCTCTGATGGAAGGCAGTGAATTGGAGGCCCTGGCTATCTCCAGGGAGGTGCTAAGACTCCACACTTATCAGGGTGGAGTGCAAAGTACTTTACAGATGTTACCTCATACCCGGCTGGCTAACTTACTCCTTAGCCAGACATGGAAAGCTCTCCACCTTCTGCTTCAAGCTTTCTTTTCCACATTTCCTCACCTTTACACA
>JAJPUD010008499.1:0-61843 GCA_023553655.1 Myrmecobius fasciatus | reverse complement strand
AGACATGGTACTGATACCTAAACCAGGTAAAACAAAAACAGAGAAAGAAAATTATAGACCAATCTCCTTAATGAATATTGATGCAAAAATCTTAAATAAAATATTAGCAAAGAGATTACAGAAAATCATTCCCAAAATAATACACCATGACCAAGTAGGATTTATACCAGGAATGCAGGGATGGTTCAATATTAGGAAAACTATTAACATAATTGACTATATTAATAACAAAATTAACAAAAAATATGATAATCTCAATAGATGCAGAAAAAGCATTTGATAAAATCCAACATCCATTCCTATTAAAAACATCAGAGAGTATAGGAATTAATGGACTTTTCCTTAAAATAGTCGGTAGCATCTATTTAAAACCATCAGCTAGCATCATATGTAATGGTGATTGACTGGAACCATTCCCAATAAGATCAGGGGTGAAACAAGGTTGCCCACTATCACCATTACTGTTCAATATTGTATTAGAAATGCTAGCCTTGGCAATAAGACAAGGAAAAGAGATGAAAGGAATTAGAGTAGGTCATGAGGAAACCAAATTATCACTCTTTGCAGATGATATGATAGTCTACTTAGAGAACCCTGGAGAATCAACTAAAAAACTATTAGAATTAATCCACAACTTTAGCAATGTTGCACGATACAAAATAAATCCACATAAATCATCAGCATTTTTTACATCACCAACAAAATGCAACAGCAAGAGATACAAAGAGAAATTCCATTCAAAATAACTATCGATAGTATAAAATATTTGGGAATATATCTGCCAAGGGAAAGTCAGGATCTATATGAGCAAAACTACAAAACACTCTCCACACAAATAAAGTCAGATCTAAGCAATTGGAAAAACATCAAGTGCTCTTGGATAGGTCGAGCGAATATAATAAAGATGGCAATACTACCTAAACTAATCTATCTATTTAGTGCTATACCAATCAAACTCCCAAGAGATTATTTAACTGACCTAGAAAAAATAACAGCAAAATTCATCTGGAAAAAGAAAAGGTCAAGAATTTCAAGGGAATTCATGAAAAAAATGCAAATGAGGGTGGCCTAGCTGCACCAGATGTAAAACTATATTATAAAGCAGTGGTCACCAAAACCATTTGGTACTGGATAAGAAATAGAGTAGTGGATCAGTGGAATAGGTTAGGTTCACAGGACAAAATACTCAATGACAATAGTAACTAATCTAGTGTTTGATAAACCCAAAGACCCCCGTTTTGGGGATAAAAACTCACTATTTGACAAAAACTGCTGGGATAATTGGAAACTAGTCTGGAAGAAATTAGGCATTCACCCACACCTAACACCATATACCAAGATAAGGTCAAAATGGATTCATGATCTAGGTATAAAGAATGATATTATAAACAAATTAGAACAATGTAGGATGGTTTACCGCTCAGACCTGTGGAGGGGGAAGGAATTTGTGACCAAAGAAGAACTAGAGGTCATCATGAATCACAAAATAGATAAGTTTGACTATATCAAGTTAAAAAGTTTTTGTACAAACAAAATGAATGCATACAAGATTAGAAGGCTAGCAGTAAACTGGGAAAATATTTTCACATCCAAAGGTTCTGATAAAGGCCTCATTTCTAAAATATATCGAGAATTGACTCAAATATATAAGAATTCAAGCCATTCTCCAATGGATAAATGGTCAAAAGATATGAACAGACAATTTTCAGATGAAGAAATTGCAACTATTTCTGGTCACATGAAAAGAAAGGTGCTCCAAGTCACTATTGATCAGAGAAATGCAAATTAAGACAACTCTGAGATACCACTACACACCTGTCAGATTGGCTAAAATGACAGGAAATGATAATTATGACTGTTGGAGGGGATGTGGGAAAACTGGGACACTGATACATTGTTGGTGGAACTGTGAACGGATCCAACCATTCTGGAGAGCAATTTGGAACTATGCTCAAAAAGTTATCAAACTATGCATACCATTTGACCCAGCAGTGTTTCTACTGGGCCTATATCCCAAAGAGATTTTGGAGGAGGGAAAGGGACCCACATGTGCAAAAATGTTTGTGGCAGCCCTTTTTGTAGTGGCAAGAAACTGGAAATTGAAAGGATGCCCATCAATTGGAGAATGGCTGAATAAATTATGGTATATGAATGTTATGGAATATTATTGTTCTGTAAGAAATGACCAACAGGAGGATTTCAGAGAGGATTGGAGAGACTTGCATGAACTGATGCTGAGTGAAATCAGTAGAAGGAGGAGAACTTTATACACAGCAACAAGACTATACAATGATCAATTCTGATGGACATGGTTCTCTTCAACAATGCTGTGATTCAAACCAGTTCCTATTGTTCAGCGATGAAGATAGTCATATACATCTAGAGAGAGGCCTATGGGAACTGAGTGCATTTTAACGCTTTCTGTGAATATTTCCATGCATTTTGTTTTCCTTCTTAGGTTGCTTTTTCTTCTTCTCTTTCTAGATCTTATGTTTCTTGTGCAGTAAGATAACTGTATAGATATGTATACATGTATTGTATTTGTCCTGTATTGTTGCCATTAGCCTGATTGCTCACAGGTAACCTCAAAGTCCTTTCCCCTTTCTTTGTGGAGAATTACAAGTCAAGGTCTGATTTTCCCTAAGAAAACATTAGTTATGTGCAAAAGCTGCACTGGGAGGGAGAATTGTATTCTGGAAAGAGCTTTGGCTTCTGTGGAGTCAGAGGACCTGGGTTCAGATGCTGCCTCTGATACTTAGCCCGGTGTGACCTTGGGCAACAACATACCCTTGTTTGGGCTCAGTTTGTTCTCTGCTGACTAGAAGGACAACAATGAAGTCACAAGAGTGCCTGGGATGGTGTGTGTTCCCTTTCCTGATACATGTCTCAGAGCAACAGCTGCTTGCTCCATGAGTCCTCTGTGCATCTGTTTCTCTTGTGCTGACTGCCTGTATCTGACTCTGTATTTCAAGCTGTCTTTACTTCTCTGTGTCTCCATGTATACAGTATACACTATACCTGTGTGTACATATGTAGGTATCTCCTGATATTTTGTAGCCCCTAGTGATTTAGGTCTGCTCCCACCTGGCAGTTCAGGACAAAGCTGGGAAGAAGCTCTCCCCTCATCCTAATGGAACAAAATGGATGATAATAAAGAGGTAGTTTGAATGTCTGCAATTCGAGATTCCAGGTATCCTTGGAAACGACCAGTCTCCATGGCAACCAGTATTTGGAACTAGTTTCTGCTTCCTAGCTTGACACTAAAATTTGCCTCTAGAGAGATGATATTGGACCAAAGGTGGGGTGGCTAATTTTATCTGGATTTCCACTGAAAGAAGTGTGAGACCACATTTTATTCTCTTTTCTTTGAACAATCCAAAGACAAACCTCCTGCAGCCCAGTGTTTGAGCTACCTCTCATAGGGAGCTTCAATGCCTGTTGTCTTTTTACATTTACATTGATTAAAAATCACCTAAACAATGATTTAAAATGATGGATCCAAACCAGAGAGCATCAGTCACTCATTCAATGGCAGGGACTAGGCTCTGCTGGTCTAATAAAAGTTTATTTGTGCTGCAAAGTAAGGAAAATACTACGTTTTTGACTTCTTTTTTCAGTTATTACTAAAAACGCAATACAGGATTAGCTAGACTGCATTTTCCCCTTATATAACTCAGCTTCTACCTAAGGTCAGATGGTTGGAGGAAGAGGTTGGTCTTAATTAGTGTTGAAGAATTAAATTTCCTAGCCAACTGCATCAATTACTTGACTTTAGTTGCACCCCCTAAATGGGAACATCTCATACACAAATTAGTGAATCCAATCTGACCTTTTTAACACTGCAACACTCATGAAGCCAGTTTCCATCTTGGAAATTTTCCTTCTCTGCTAGCTCTCAGTCCTTCCTTCTCTTGTCTCCAGGGGCTGGTTGACCTGCTCTGCTAGTTCTTTGCTCAGCTTTCTTTGACTCTGCTCATTGCTCTCTGCTTTTATATCCTGGGAATCTCTATCTTTTTCTGAGATGAGGACCTACTTTCAAACAAGTTCTTAATGAGACACTAAATTCCCTAAGCCAGGTCTTTCGATTGATTCCTGAAGCCATATACAGACCTTGTTCTCACTTGATTCTGATTGACTGATTTGGTTAATAACTGTTCTTGCTTCAGAAGGGAATTTTCTGACTTTGAAGGGTGTGGAAAAATCCATGAAGCTCCACAATTTTACTTAAAGATTGTCCCACCTCTAATAATCTATGATCTCAGGAAGCCTTCCCCTTTTCCAATCCAGCCCTTCTCAGGCCAGCACTACAAAACAGAAGAATAAATGAAGTCTTCCATAAAATGAGAAATTGTTTCTACTGAAAAGCATCAATCAGCATTATCTACGGATAATGGCTTTAAGCTGTAGGCTTCCTTAGACCAGGCAAAAGGCAAGGATACCCATTATCACCTCTATTATTATACTGGATATGTTGACTCTAGTGAAATGAGTTGAAAAAGAATTTAAAGGAATTAGAATAGACAATGAAGAAACAATATTCACTCTTGATAGAAGGTACATATGCAGAATCCTAGAGAATAAATTGTAACTAGTTGAAAAAATGAACAACTTTAGCAAAATCCCAGAATATATTGTAAGCCTACATAAACCATCAACATTTCTACAAGTACTGGCGTCTTTCAAACAAGAGATGGACGGAAAAGTTCCATTTAATATAACTGAAGACAGGAACTACGTGGGAGTCTACATCCGAAAACAAACTCAGGAACTATATAAAACACAAAATAAGTTGAATACAACTAAAGTGGTAGCTAAGCAACTGGAAAAACATCAAAGCTCATGGATAAGTGGAGCCAATATATCAAAATGACAAATTTCCCTGACACAATTTAAAAAGCGAAGATATGGAGAAGGGGAGGGGAAGAGTTCCTAGGCTAAGCAGTTTCTAAAACCTCTCATTTACTTACATTCAGACTTCCAGGGCCCACAAAAGGAACCCTTGCCCAGTAAACTGATCCTTGAATGTTCTCTGGCAGCAGCATCACCCAGCCTTGCTAGCAACAAGAAGACTATATGATGATCAGTTCTGATGGATGTGTCTTTCTTCAACACTGAGATGATTCAAACTAGTTCCAATTATTCAGTGATGAAAAGAGCTATATACAACCAGAGAGAGGACTGTGGGAACTGAATGTGGTTTACAACATACCATTTTCACACTTTTTCTTGTTGTTTACTTGCATTTTATTTTGCTTCTCTTTTTTTACTGGTTTGATTTGATTTTTCTTGTGCAGCACAACAATTGTATAAATATGTATGCATATATTGTTTTTAAAATATATTTCTAACATGTTTAATGTATGTTAAACTACTAGCCATGTAGGGGAGGGTGTTGGGGGAAGGGCAAGAAAATTGTTCCACAAGGCTTTTCAAGGGCTGATGCTGAAGAATTGTCCATGAATATGTTTTGAAAAAAAAACTTTAATTAAAAAAAGGAGAAAAAGAGGCAGATATAAAAGAATGGCAAAAGTAATGAAAGCAAAGTGTGCTTGCAGAAACTTTTGCTTTGTTTGGTAGTGAAAAAATTATAAATCCATATATATATAATGTACATTTCATTACAAAAAAAATCCTATGAAGGTCAAATGAGATAATGGATGTGAAAGAGCTCAGAAAAGACATTAATGACTAGAGAAATATAAGGGGTAATTAGCATCTATGCTCTTTCCTGGGTTCTTTAGTGTCTAGTTTGTGATAGTATCTTTGGATTGCAGCCTCTCACACACTTTTGTGATCCAAAAGAGTGTTGATTTTACTTATTTTACAAAATCAGGATTACTTTGGATTTGTTTATTTTAAAGTACTGTGGTTTTTTAAGTATGTTCTTTGCTTGCAATGATGTTCTAAAATTACCTTTCACAGTATGTAAGCTGTTATTTAAAAGAGCTTTTTAATAGATTGACATTTTATTTGGCATTTTATGCCATATACATGGTTGATTGGTGCATGTGACAAATAATTCACACCAACAAACATTGATAGCATGAATTGGACTTTTTTACTTTCAATAATATGCTGTCCTTCTAATATTCCTTTTGATTCTTTAACTAAAACATCCATTTCCTTTCCCTTTGACTCTTCCATCAAAAAAAAAAAAAAAAGAAATGATGAACACGATGATTTCAAAGAGGTCTGGAGAGACTTAAATGAACTGATGCTAAGTGAAATGAGGAATACAAGGAGATCTTGTACACAACAACAAAACGATTAAAGGAAGTTCAACTCTGATGGATGTGGCTAGTTTCAACAATGAGATGATTGACGCCAGTTCCAAACATCTAGTGATGAAGAGAGCCATCTACACCCAAAGAGAGGTCTATGGGAACTGAGTGTGGATCACAGCATAGAACTTTCACTCTTTTTGCTGTTTGCTTACATTTTGTTTTCTTGCCCATTTTTTTCCATTTTGATCTGATTTTCCTTGTGCAACTCGATAATTGTATAAATATGTATATGATTATTGAATTAAACATATTTTAATATGTTTAACACATATTGGATTACTTGCATTCTACAAGAGGGAGTTTGGGGGAAGGGAAGGAAAATTTGGAATACATGATTTTGCAAGGATCAGTGTTAAAAAATTGCCCATGCACATGTTTTGGAAAAAAAATGGTGTAATAAAAACTAAATAAATAAAAATTATGTAAAAATATTTATTACACACTACTTCTTGTAATATCTTTTTAGAGGTCAAAGAGAATGGAAATTATATGAACACCAGCATATTTTAATGTAATAAAATCCCATTTACAAAAGCATAAACTTTTAGGAAGCTAAGAAGTGGTGATTTTATTTCTAAATGATCTCTCCCTTTATCAAATAATTCACCTTTAAATGTTTTTTCCCTTAGAAGTATTTTTCAGTTGTTCTCTTGAAAATATCGAAAAGCAATCCCCAAAATTATGATGTTTTCATGAAAAAACAAGTGAAATGAGAATTTGAGAAGGTGGAATTACTATGGCAACCTCTCTGTGACTGCTTTTGCAGATTATAGAAATAGTGCCTATAAAACAAGAAACGGAACTACAATAAACCCCTAATATTACCCCTGGAAAAAAAGGAATGCTTAGCACCCTCTATATCCTAGGCACTGGGGTTATTGTTGGTGATAAAGACAGAGGCAAAGGACAGGACCCTTCATTTTCCTGTTAATGAGCTGGAGAATACCTAGACAGGATGAACAAGATAGTCAAAAGTCAAAAATTTATGGCGCGTGAGGAGGAAGAAAAGTATGGTGTCTCAGTTATTTTTTCAATAAACATTTATAAATGTCCTACCAAATGCCAGGCACTTAGGAAGAAAAAAAACTGCCAAAGACAATCATTTTTCTCAAGGACCTCAGAGTCTACCGGAGGAGGCGATATACAAACAGCTAATGTACCAACAAATCATATATAGGACAAATTGGAAAGAACCAAGAGAACAAGGTCCCCAGAAGTGAGGAGGCTCAGGAAAGACTTCTTGTAGAAGGTGGGATACTCACTGGGATGTGAAGGAAGTCAGGGAAAACAGGCAGGGCAGATGAGGTGGGAGAGCATGGCAGGGGGCAGGGGCAGCCTGAGAAAATGTCCAGAGCTGGAAGATGAACTGTCCTGTGCAAAGAGCAGCAAGGAGGAGACTGACACTGGGTCACAGACTAGCTGGAAAGAGAGTGTATGTGTAGGAGAACTGCACAGATTTGGGCAGCTTGGGATGGGCTTTGGGTGCCAAACAGAGGATTTTACATTCAGTCCTTGAGGTGAAAGGGAGTTGCTAGAACATCTTGGGGATGGAGGTGTGTGACAAGGTCAGACCTGGCCTTAGGAAGTTCACTCTGGCAGCAGTGTGGAGGACAGAGACCTGTGGCAGGAAGCCAACCCAGCAGCTATTGGAGTAGTCCAGGCAGGAGGAGAGGAGGGGTGTCTGCCCTGATTCCTCTCCAGAATGGCCTGCTGCTTCTTCAGGTGTATAGAGGGTGGTCCTTTGCCAAATGGATGAGACAGACGTCAGGGATCAGAGCAATGGGTGGGTGGATCTTTCTAAAAAAGAGTAAAACTTGATTCCAAAATACCCACCCCAAACTGATTTGCAGAATCACAAAATAAAGTGAAGCCTGAGATGCTTCCTGTTTTTAGGTCCGGTTGGTTTCCTTCTTCACCTAGCCTGCCCTGTGAGCAGCACCTGGTTGGCAGTTTACTGGAGCTTCTGGCCTCCTCTCTATGGGACCTACTTCCTCCAATGATGACTGTGAGAGATGGGCTGTATGTAGGCTAGCTGGGCTAGAGAATGCTGCCATTGTAGGGACTTTGGTGTGTTTTGTGCCTATTGGGACAGTTGGTCAGCAGTTGTTTCTGCTAGTGATGAGGAAGGTGGGCTCTGTCTTTCCAGTGGTTTCTCTCTTCCAAGATGACTGGGCTGAAAGGGGCCTTTTCTTCCCAAGGTTTTGATTTTGAGGCCTAGGGTCTGTCTCCATCTGAGTTTGTGAGGTGACGCTGGACAAGGTGAGAGTGATGTATTGACTTGTCTGCCACATGTGCTTCCTTCTGTCTCTCCACTGTCTCAGAAAGGCAATTGCCAACGCTGCCTGAAACAGTTAACATTGTGAAGCAAGCAAAGCACATCCTGAAGGACAATTCCCAATTACTATTTTTATCATCTTCAAAATACTCGGGGAAAGGGTTGCCATGGAAATTCTATCCTTTCAAGTTCTCATCCCACTGTCATTCTCTTGATACTTTTGAATTTTTCCAGATATCAATTGGTGGAAGCTACTGATTGCTTAAGAGCCTGAAACCCATTTTCTATTTAAGGAGAGCTCTGTTCTCCTAGCCATGAATGAATGAATTTATGGAAAAATATTTGTTGAGTACTTACTAGGTGTACAGAATGTACATTAAGTGATAAGGTTCTGAATGGCTAGGTTCAGTTGGATGAGAAAGACTGAGGATGAAGAAAAATGTGATGTGTCACTTATTTTATCAGCAACCATTTATGAAGTGCTTAAAAAGTACTAGGAATTTGGGAAGAAAAATAAAAACCAAAGACAATCCCTTTTCTTAAAGATCTCATATGTAATAGGGGAAGCAAGATATAAACAGATGAAGTACAAAGAAAGAATAGACCGGGTGAAAATGAGGGCAGACTGCAGACAACAAAGAGTTAAGAAGAGGGAAAAAGGAAATAGAAGCGACTATTGTAAGTGGTCTTTTCAAGGGATTTCATCCCAAAAAGAAAATTGGTATATTGGATGATGAACAAAGGGGTTGGATGGATCTAGGAAGAGAGATTTTTAAGGGTGGGGAATAGACATGTTTGTAATCAGGAGGAAGCAGCCAGTATACAGGGAGATATTGAAAGGAGCTTGGTTGCTTGCCCCTTTCTTGGTATTCACCTGCTGGGGAACCTCAGACAGGGCTGCCTCTCTGCCAAGCAATGAGCAGAACATAGCCATTAATCTTCCCAGCTTCTTGAATTCGAGGTGACTTGGGGGACAGTTTTTGAACTCACCCTGGACCCTTCACCACCTTTTGCCTGTATTTATTGAGGGTACTGAGTCAGTTCAGGTCTCCATGGTGCAGGCAAGTTTCTGAGAGCCTGTAAGGACTCCTGGCCAGAAGTCTGGACATCCTGAGGACCTTTGGGCCCATTCACTGATGCTCCTTGTGGGTAAGGTTGCATCATGGATCCTGAGAGGATCCTCAGCTTTCTGCCTCACCTTTTCTTCCTTCGATGAGGGAACTGCCCAGCAGCAATGACCTGCAGTATCCTCCAGCCCAGGCTTGAGCAGGGGCACACATGCACGTAAGCACAGTGCCGCCATGCCTCTTGCCAGTCCCTCGCCTACTTTTGCCTCTTCGTTCTTGGAGAAAGCAGAGTGAGAGCCCCCCCCCCCTCCTTCACACAGCCCCCTTCCTCTCTGTTTTGGGACTTGTTAGAAATCCACGTCCAACAATTTTCAGAGGATGAAATTAAAACTATTTATAGTCATATGAAAAGGTGCTCCAAATCACTATTGATCAGAGAAATGCAAATCAAGACAACCCTGAGATACCACTTCACACCTGTCAGATTGGCTAAAATGACAGGAAAAGTTAATGATGAATGTTGGAGGGGTTGTGGGAGGGCTGGGACACTGATGCATTGTTGGTGGAGCTGTGAACAGATACAGCCATTCTGGAGAACAATTTGGAGCTATGCTCAAAAAGTTATCAAACTGTGCATACCCTTTGACCCAGCAGCATTTCTATTGGGCTTATATCCCAAAGAAATCATAAAGGAAGGAAAAGGCCCCACATGTGCAAGAATGTTTGTGGCAGCCCTTTTTGTAGTGGCTAGAAACTGGAAATTGAATAGATGCCCTTCAATTGGAGAATGGCTGAATAAATTATGGTATATGAATGTTATGGAATATTATTGTTCTGTAAGAAATGACCAGCAAGATGATTTCAGAGAGGCCTGGAGAGACTTACATGAACTGATGCTGAGTGAAATGAGCAGAACCAGGAGATCATTATACACGGCAACAACAGTACTATATGACGATCAATTCTGATGGACATGGCTCTCTTCAACAATGAAATGTTTCAAACCACCTCCAATTGTTCACTGAAGAAAGCCATATACACCCAGAGAGAGGGATGCGAAATGTGGACCACAACATAACATTCTCATACTCCTTGATTGATGTTTGCTTACATTGTGTTTCCTTTATCTGATATATCTTTGTGTAGATAAGATTTTTCTTGCACAACAATGACAAGTTTGGAAATATGTATACATATATTCGATTTGCCAATATTTTAACATAATTAACATGTAGTGGATATCCTGCCATCTAGGGGAGGGGTGGGGAGTTGGGGGGAAAAATTTGTAACGGAAAGCTATGTAAGGGTTATTGTTGAAGAATTACCCACACATATGTTATGCAAATAAAATAAAAATTAAAAAAAAAAAAGAAATCCACGTCCAATTCAGAGGTTGCGGCTTTGGGTCAGCTACAGCTGCTGGGCTCTTCCTTTCTGTGGAGCCCTGAAGCGACCCTCTGCCTCCTTGTTCCTCCAGTTTTCCATAAAAGAAGAGAGCTTGGACAACCACAAGCTGAGCTCAGTCCTTCCTCTAGCCCCAAGAGATGCCCTCCGGAACTCCTGGGACTCTGCTCAGCCCTAGTCCCTCCTGCAAGTGGAAGATGCACTCTGACACCTTCTCACCAGTCTGAGTGATAGAAATGGAGAGAACTGTTTGGAAGGTGGGTTTTCCTTGCTCCAAGTCTTCCAGAATAGTCTTTTCCAGAGAGACATTTGCAATTAGAGAGTGTAACAGTGGTGAAGATGTGCTCAAGATCCTTGATTCTCTAGAGTTAATTAAGACCAAACTCTTCTTCCCATAATCTGACTTTAGATGGAAACTGAGATTTTTGGGGGACAAATGAAGTCTACATAACCCTGGAGGGATTACTAAGCCAAAAAATGAGACATTTTCCCCTTTGTCAGATAGCATAAAAGAACTTAAGTAAGTCACAGCTTAGGCCCTACCATTGTATGAGACTGATGCTCACTGCTTTGCGCCTACCATTGCGAATTATTGCTGAGCTAAATCAATTAACCAATGTCAATATGAAAAGGCAAACAGGCATTGAACTCCCTGTTCGAAAAAGCCGAATCACGGGGCCCCAGGATACTTGCCCTTGGCTTGTCCATAGAGACCCTCACCTTTTCCAGTGGAAATCCAGATCAAGTCAGCCACCTTACCTTGAGTAGAGTATAATCTCTCTAGCTGCAAAATAATTGAGGATCTAATGAAGTTGAAGCAGCTTGTTTTAACCACTGGTTGTCATGGTGACTGGTCGTTGCCAAGGATACCTGGCATCTTGAGTTTCAAACATTCAGGCTACCTCTTTATGATGCATCCATTATGATCCCTAGATGGGAGGAGGGGCCGACTTCTTCCCAGCTTTGTCCAGGATAGCCAGCTGGGAGCAGATCTAAATTACCAGGGGGACAAAACTTCAGGAGATCCCTACATAGGTGCACAAGGCACATTACACACACACACACACACACACACACACACACACACACACACGTGTTAATATTCCCAGCACATTTTACATATTGGAACACACTTGCTCCTCAGCACTAAGAGAAGCCAACTGAGGAGGGGGGAGCATCGGGAAAAGTTTGGTGGGGGGGAGGAAAGAGAACAGAAACAGAAGAAATGGAGGGGCTGAGACAGAAGCAGGGGAGGGGACACTTACCTCACTCACAGACACTGAGGCACTAGTGGGACCCTTAGGATCTGTCAGTCTGGAAGATGGGGGCAAGATGGACCTCATGGAGGGAAGGGTTTAAAGTGGGAAGGAGAGGGAACTGGGTGACCCCCAGGTGCTCTGCTCCCCACACATCCTCACCTTCAGACAATGATTTACACCTAATTGAAAGTGGGAGGGGTTGGTCCCTATGACATCACCACAGGCCAGGGTTAGTCTCCCAAAGGGAAGGGAGGGGGCTCGGAAATCTGATCCAGAGTAGTGGGGACTATCCCCCAGTCATTTCCATCACACAGCCTGGCTAGGGAAGGGGCCACACTCCATCATGCCCCTGGAGTTGTCCCTGTGACTGAGCAGAGTCTCAGGTTTCTGAGGCCAGGCTCTGTAAACTGGGGTGTGTGTAAGGGCTGGGGGGCAGCAGCTGAGCTTGACTTGGGCTGGTCAAGGGGTGCCCACTTTATGGAAACTTTGAGGGTAGAACAAAGTGAGGAAGAGGTAGGTCCAAAGAGAGGTGTCCTGGACTCAACAAAAGTAACTTCCAGGCTGTCTATCTATCCAATTTAAGTTTTATGTTATTAGATTTTACACACAAGTCTTTAGCCTATCTAGATCTTTCTGGATCTTGACTTTGTAATGCAGTTGGGGACTATCTCCAAATCTAATAAGGATGCCGTCTATGCCCTTTCTCCAAGCAATTCATAAAAAAGTTAGGCAGGAAAAGGTTAATGGCAATTCTTTGGAGTACTCCACAAGAGACCCCATTCCCTTATACTCCAATCAGTCAGTCAATTCCAGGTTTCATTTCACTATCACCTGGGCAACATCTCTGTACCATCAGTACAAATGAGCACTGAATAATTTATCAAATATTTTGCACAAATGTATGTGAACTTGTTTCTACTGTGTTCTGAGGGACGACCTTAGCAACTAACTCTGTTGAAAAGAGAAATGAAGTTAGTCTGGTTTGGCTTATATTTGATGAAATCATGATGCTTTTTTCCTTGCATAATTCCCGTTTCTAGATGTTCTTTAGCTATCTTTTTTAGAACATGATCTATCTATGGCACAAAATTATTCAATAATTTTAGGTAGAATTTTCATTTTCGTTACATTGGCTCATCCTATCCACGAACAACTGATATTTTCCCACTTGCGTAGATCTGATTTCTTGTATGTGAAAAGTATTTTCCCTTTTACACAGGAAAAACCTGGAGGCCAGAGTGGTGATGGGAGTTGTCTGAGTTTTTCCTGCCTCAGAATTCAGCCGTGTGCCCTTTAGATTGTGCTGCCTCTTACCCTCCCATCTCACAGTAAAAGAGTGGAAGGAGAAAAGGCAAGTTTCTTTGTGAAATGTTAAAAGCCTATCTGCAAAAGGATCCAATTTCATCAACATTCAGCAGCCGCTTATGGGCCTGAATTGAATTCTTTGATGGCATTCTTGTCCACATCCTCCTCTCCCTCTAATGTGAGAAGTCCTTTTCCCAATCTGATCTTTTGCTGAAATAAGTTTTCAAGGATATGCCAACAACTAAGGTTAGGTGAGATATCCTCAGAGATAAATAACATCACTTCACCACCCACGACCCTGGACAGCTCTGCCAGGCAAGCTCTCATTAACCCACCTACTCTAGTAACACTCACCTATCTATCCGAGGGACCCCGTGGGTACATGGCACCACAGCCACGGGCAAATAGGTTGTTCAGTGGATAGAGGGCAGGATCCGGAGTCAGGAGGGCTCATCTTCAGCAGTTCAAATGTGGCCTCAGACACTTATTACCCTTTTAATCCTGGGCAAATCACTTAACCATCTTTGCCTCAGTTTTGCATGTATAAAATAAAGTGGAGAAGGAAATGGCAACCCACTAAGATCTTTGCTGGGAAAACTCCAAGTGGGATTGTAAACCATCATACACAACAGAAGAATGACCCAACCATGGTCAGATGTGCCCAGATTCTCACCAGTCATCTGTCATCACCACAGACAGCAATATATCTTGCATCACCCTCACAGAAAAAACAATCCTCTACTTCAGGGAGCTCACCTCCCAGAAAACCACATTCGTTCTATAGATATATTAATAAAATAATGAGGGCCACCTAGGTGGACCAGGGGAAATAGTATCAGCCCTGGAGTCGGGAAGAACTGAGTTCAAATGGGACTTCAGACACTTAACGCATTCTACTGTGTGACCTTGGGCAAGTCACTTACCCCCAAATGCCTCAGTAAAAAAGCAAAAATTAAAAAAAATAAATTAAAAAATACTTAAAAAAACAGAATAATGAAAGGCAAGGCCCTAAATGACATTTCATTTCCATTTCCCAATGGGAAATTATTTGACATCAAATTAGTAAAAGGCTGGTGCCAAATTCATCACGATATTTTTTTAAATTTCAATTGGAAGCCATGTGTCAAAGTGTTTCTTCATGCGCATTTGATCCATGCCTCTTTCTGCCACACTAAAACAACAATTACATTAAAAAAGTTGACAAATCTAGTCTGACAGCCCCAGAGGAATCTATTTATACCTCTCTAATTTACTCACTCTCCCACTGGTCACAATGACTCTTCAGAAAATTTTCATCCTCCTGAAGTCTCCTGTGGCTCCTTTACAACCCACCTTCTCAAATGAGAATCTTTCCTCATATTTTACTAAGTATACCTTGATAGTTCTTTCTTGTGCCCTCCTCCTCCTCTTTCATCACTTAAATGTCCTCTACCACTATCTCCTTCTTTGCCCCCATCTAAAAAAGAACGTTGAATTTACTCCTTATTCACCCACATCCCTCTGTACCTGCTTGACTTGTCCCCTTTCAACCCATTTCTTTTTTTTTTAAAGTCCTATTTTTTTAAATTAATTTATTTTTTTTTAATTTTATTTGCATAACATATGTGTGGGTAATTCTTCAACAATAACCCTTACATAGATTTCTGTTACAAATTTTCCCCCCAACTCCCCACCCCTCCCCTAGATGGCAGGATATCCACTACATGTTAATTATGTTAAAATATTGGCAAATCAAATATATGTATACATATTTCCAAACTTATCATTGGTGTGCAAGAAAAATCTTATCTACACAAACGATATATCAGATAAAGGAAACACAATGTAAGCAAACATCAATCAAGGAGTATGAGAATGTTATGTTGTGGTCCACATTTCGCATCCCTCTCTCTGGGTGTATATGGCTTTCTTCAGTGAACAATTGGAGGTGGTTTGAAACATTTCATTGTTGAAGACAGCCATGTCCATCAGAAATGATCATCATATAGTACTGTTGTTGCCGTGTATAATGATCTCCTGGTTCTGCTCATTTCACTCAGCATCAGTTCATGTAAGTCCTCCAAGCCTCTCTGAAATCATCTTGCTGGTCATTTCTTACAGAACAATAATATTCCATAATATTCATATACCATAATTTATTCAGCCATTGTCCAATTGAAGGGCATCTATTCAATTTCCAGTTTCTAGCCCCTACAAAAAGGGCTGCCACACACATTCTTGCACATGTGGGGCCTTTTCCTTCCTTTATGATGTCTTTGGGATATAAGCCCAATAGACATGCTGCTGGGACAAAGGCTATGCACAGTTTGATAACTTTTTGAGCATAGCTCCAAATTGTTCTCCAGAATGGCTGTATCCGTTCACAGCTCCACCAACAATGCATCAGTGTCCCAGCCCTCCCACATCCCCTCCAACATTCATCATTAACTTTTCCTGTCATTTTAGCCAATCTGACATGTGTGTAGTGGTACCTCAGGGTTGTCTTGATTTGCATTTCTCTGATCAATAGTGATTTGGAGCACCTTTTCATATGACTATAAATAGTCTTAATTTCATCCTCTGAAAATTGTCTGTTCATATCCTTTGACCATTTATTGATTGGAGAATGGCTTGAATTTTTATAAATATGAGACAATGCTCTATATATTTTAGAGATGAGACCTTTATCAGAACCCTTAAATGTAAAGATGATTTCCCAATTTATTGCTTCCCTCCTAATCTTGTCTGCATTGGTTTTGTTTGTACAAAAACTTTTTAACTTAATATAGTCAAAGTTATTTATCTGGTTTTCAATTAAGAGTTCCAGTTCTTCTTTGGACATAAATTTGTTCCATCTCCATAGGTCTGAGAGGTAAACTATATTACATTCCTCTAATTTACTTATAGTATCACTCTTTATATCCAGATCATGAACCCATTTAGATCTTATCTTGGTATGTGGTGTTAGATGTGGGTCAAGCCCTAATTTCTTCCACACTAGTTTCCAGGTTTCCCAGCAGTTTTTGTCAAATAGTGCATACTTATCCCAAAAGCTGGGGTCTTTGGGTTTATCAAAAACCAAATTGCTATAGTTATTGCCTAGTTTGTCTTGTGATTCTATCCTATTCCACTGATTGACTACTCTATTTCTTAGCCAGTACCAAATGGTTTTGATGACCGCTGCTTTATAATATAGTTTTAGATCTGGTACAGCAAGTCTACCACCGTCAGCCTTTTTTTTTTCATTAATCCCCTTGAAATTCTTGACCTTTTGTTTTTCCAAATGAACTTTGCTACTATTTTTTCTAAGTCTGTAATATAATTTCTTGGGAGTTTGATTGGTATGGCACTAAATAAGTAAATTAGTTTGGGTAGTATTGTCATTTTTATTGTATTCGCTCGGCCTACCCATGAGCATTTTAATTTTTTTCCAATTGACTAGGTCTGATTTTATTTGTGTGGAAAGTGTTTTGTAGTTTAGTTCATATAGTTCCTGACTATCCCTTGGCAGATAAATTTCCAAATATTTTATACTATCAACAGTTATTTTGAATGGAATTTCTTTTTGTATCTCTTGCTGCTGAACTTTATTGGTAATGTATAAAAATGCTGATGATTTATGTGGATTTATTTTGTATCCTGCAACTTTGCTAAAGTTGTGTATTGTTTCTAGTAGTTTTTTAGTTGAGTCTTTAGGGTTCTCTACATATATCATCATGTCATCTGCAAAGAGTGATAATTTGGTTTCCTCATTATGTACTCTAATTCCTTTAATCTCTTTTTCTTCTCTTACTGCCAAAGCTAACATTTCTAAGACAATATTAAATAATAATGGTGACAGCGGGCAGCCTTGTTTCACTCCTGATCTTATTGGGAATGGTTCTAGTTTGACTCCATTACATATGATGCTTGCTGAAGGTTTTAAGTAGATATTACTAATCATTTTAAGGAAAAGCCCATTTATTCCTATACTCTCCAGTGTTTTTAACAGGAATGGCTGTTGGATTTTATCAAAGGCTTTTTCTGCATCTATGGAGATAATCATATGGTTTTTATTAATTTGGCTATTAATATAATTGATTATGCTAACAGTTTTCCTATTGAACCAGCCCTGCAATCCTGGTCTCAATCCTACTTGGTCATGGTGTATTATCCTGGGGATGACTTTCTGTAATCTTGTTGCTAAAATCTTATTTAAAATTTTTGCATCAATATTCATTAGGGAAATGGGTCTATAGTTTTCTTTCTCAGTTTTCTCCCTACCTGGTTTAGCTATCAGAACCATATCTGTGTCATAGAAGGAATTTGGTAGTACACCTTGTTTCCCTATTTTATCAAATAGTTTATATAGTATTGGGATTAATTTTTCTTTGAATGTTTGGTAAAATTCACATGTAAATCCATCTGGCCCTGGAGAATTTTTCTTAGGGAGTTGATTAATAGCTTGTTCTATTTCTTTTTCCGAAATAGGGCTATTTAAATAATTTATTTCCTCTTCTGTTAATCTGGGCAATCTATATTTTTGTAGATATTCCTCCATTTCATTTACATTATCAAATTTATTGGCATAAAGTTGGGCAAAGAAACTCCTGATTATTACTCTAATTTCCTCTTCATTAGAGGAAAGTTCTCCCTTATCATTTTTGAGACTAATAATTTGATTTTCCTCTTTCCTTTTTCTAATCAAATTAACTAAAGGCTTATCTATTTTGTTGGTTTTTTCATAAAACCAACTCTTACTTTTATTTATTAATTCAATAGTTTTCTTATTTTCAATTTTATTGATCTCCCCTTTAATTTTCAGAATTTCCAATTTGGTATTTAATTGAGGGTTTTTAATTTGGTCTTTTTCTAGCTTTTTTAATTGTAAGCCCAGTTCATTAATCTTCTCTTTCTCTGTTTTATGCAAGTAAGCAACTAGAGATATAAAATTACCCCTCATAACCGCTTTAGCCGTGTCCCACAAATTTTGGTATGTCGTCTCATTGTTATCATTCTCCTGGATGAAATTTTCAATTGTGTTTATAATTTGCTCTTTCACCCATTCGTTCTTCAGGATTAGGTTATTTAATTTCCAAATAACTTGTGGTCTATTTTCTCCTGGCCTTATATTACATGTGAGTTTTATTGCATCATGATCTGAGAAGGATGCATTTACTATTTCTGCTTTTCTTCTTTTGATTTTGAGGTTTTTATGCCCTAAGACATGATCAATTTTTGTATACGTTCCATGAACCCCTGAGAAAAAAGTATATTGCCTTCGATCACCATTCAATTTCCTCCAGAGATCTATCATACCTAACTTTTCTAGCCTTTTGTTAACCTCCCTAACGTCTTTCTTATTTATTTTGTGATTTGATTTATCTAATTCTGAGAGAGCAAGGTTGAGATCTCCCACTAGTATAGTATTACTGTCTATTTCTCCTTGCATCCCTGTTAGTTTCTCCTCTAGGAATTTGGATGCTATACCACTTGGTGCATATATGTTAAGTATTGATACTGCTTCATTGTCTATGGAACCCTTTAGTAAAATGTAGTTTCCTTCCCTATCTCTTTCAATTAGATCTATTTTTGTTTTTACTTGATCCGAGATAAGGATTGCTACCCCTGCCTTTCTTTGTTCACCTGAAGCATAGAAGATTCTGCTCCAGCCCTTTACCTTCACTCTGTATGTATCTCTATGTTTTAAATGTGTTTCTTGTAAACAACATATTGTAGGATTCTGGCTTTTAATCCAGTCTGCTACCCGCTTCCGTTTTATGGGAGAGTTCATCCCATTCACATTCACAGTTAAAATAACTATATCTGTATTCCCTGCCATCTTATTTACCCAGAGTTAGGATTTTCTCTTCCCTTTCCTCTCTCTCCCTTCCCCCCTCCCCAGTACTTTGCTCTTGATGAGCACCTCCCACCAATAATCCTCCTCCCTTTAGAGTCTCTCCCTCCCCTTTATACCTTTCCCCTAATCCTTCTATTAGTTTATATCTTTCCTTTTCTCCCCTCCCTCCTACCTTCCCACAAGGAGGGTCATGCCTTTCTTTGAAGCCAAATGTGTCTTATATACTCTCTTAGAGTCCAATCTAATGAGAGTAAGGTTTACACAATACTCATCCCCATCCCTTCTTTCCCTCAATTATGTTCGATCTTCTATGTCTCTTTATGAGATTTTGCCTTATTTTACCTCCTTTATTTTTACTTTATTTTGCCTCCTTTCCCCCCTCCCCCCTTTTTCTTTTTCAGTATGGTATCCCTTCTACCTCTAATTTCTTTTCCATTATTTCAAAGAAAAATCAAATTATACTGCCATTCTTTAAGGATACCTATAATAGAAATATAGTTCTCAAGAGTTTTCCTTTGTACCTTTTTATGCTTCTCTTGAGTTCTCTATTTGGAGGTCACATTTTTTGTTCAGATCTGGTCTTTTCATTAGAAATGGGTGAAATTCTCCTGTATCATTGAATGACCATCTTCTTCCCTGGAAGATGGTGCTCATTCTAGCTGGATAACTTATTCTTGGCTGTAATCCAAGTTCTTTTGCCTTTCAGAATATCTGATTCCAGGCTCTTCGATCCGTTAAAGTGGAAGCTGACGGATCCTGTGTAATTCTAATGACAGTTCCTCTGTATTTGAACTGTTTCTTTCGAGCTGCTTGCAATATCTTTTCCTTGGTGCAATAGTCCTGAAATTTGGCCACGATATTCCTTGGGGTTTTAATTTTGGAGTCTCTTTCTGGAGGTGATCGGTGAATTCTTTCAATGCCAATTTTGCCTTCTGATTCTAAAACATCAGGGCAATTCTCTTTCATGATTTCCTGGAAGATAGCATCCAGGTTCTTTTTTTCATCGTGGCTTTCAGGGAGTCCAATAATCCTTAAATTGTCTCTCCTGGATCTGTTTTCCAAGTCAGTTGTTTTTCCTAGGAGATATTTCATATTTTCTTCTATTTTTTCATTTTTTTTTCTTTTTGTTTGACTGATTCTTGAAGTCTTATTGAGTCATTTACTTCTATTTGTTCAATTTTAATTTTTAAAGTATTATTTCCTTCAGTTATCTTTTTTAGCTCCTTTTGTAGCTGGCCAATTGAATTTCTTGATTCAATGCATTCCTTTTCCATTTTGCCAGTCTTATTTTTCAGTGAATTGTTGTCTTTTTCCAATTCACCAATTTTGTTTTTCAGTGAATTGTCTTTTTCCAATTCACCAATTTTGTTTTTCAGTTCACCATTTTTATTTTCCAGTGAATTGGTGATTTTTTCCAATTCCCCAATTTTGTTTTTCAGTGAACTGTTTTCTTTTTCCAATTCACCAGTCCTATTTTCCAGTTTTTGATATTTCTGTTGCCCTGATCTCAATTTATTTCCCCATTCTTCTTCTAGCTCTCTTTTGAGATTCTTAATGCAATCTTCCAGGTAAGCCTTCTGAAAGGGATACCAACTTAAGTCTGCCTTTGTGGCTTCATCTGGGATTGTTTTCATAATGTCAGGATCTGGGGACTGTTCTATTTTTTCTCCGTAAAAGCTTTCTATGGTGAGAGCTCTCTTCTGCTTCTTGCTCATGATTTAAAGTTGGGATATTGGTGAAAAGCAGAGAATACTGCAACAATTTGTATTTGCCCTGGGGCAGTTTGCCGAGTTGACTTCCGGTCTGAGGCTGGTTGGGCTAGATTCGCACTAGGACCACATTTTCAGGTGGTCTCGATCCACCCTTTACCAAAGGCAGATCTGCCAAAGCACCTGCCCGCAAGCAGAGTAAAGTGGCCCAGGCGTCTCCCAGGGGCTCCCTGGGTGCCTAAAATCTGCCCCTCTATCGCAGCCCTGACTTCCACCCCGGCTGGAGTCTGATCGTGACCAGCGGCCGATTTCCCCTGAGGCTAACCTTCTCCGGAGTTCTTTCAAGGTAGATTTTTGATAGAAGTGCGTTGTAGACCAAATGTTTGGCGGAGCCCTCACTCCGAAACCAGTTCGAAGGCTCACTTAGTCTGGGTCTGAGGGAAGGTCCCAGGAGTTCACAGAGAATGCTGTCTGCAGTTTGCCATCTTGGCTCCACCCCTCAACCCACTTCTTCCAACAGGCTATTACCTCTTTCACCCAGTTCTTTCCTTTCATTATCTCCCTGTGTACTGGCTGATTACAAACATGTCTATCTCCTGCCCTTAAAAATGTCTCTTCCTAGATGCATCTAACCCCTTTGTTCATCATCCAATGTACCAATTTTCTTTTTGGGATGAAATTCCTTGAAAAGACCACTTACAATAGTCGCTTCTATTTCCTTTTCCCCTCTTTTTAACTCTATGCTGTACACAGTCATCCGTCTTTTTCACCCGGTCTATGCTTTCTTTGTACTTCATTTGTTTATATCATGTTTCTCTTATTGGATAAGAGATCTTTAAGAAAAGGGATTGGATTTGGCTTTTATTTTTCTTCCCAAATTGTTAGTACTTTTCAGACACTTTATAAATGCTTGTTGCTAAGATAATTGACATGTCATGTCATCCTCAGTCTTCTCTACCAACTGTACCCAGACATTCACAATGATATCACTTAGTGCATATTCTGTGCACCAAGTAAATGCTCAACAAATATTTTCCTTAAGTTCATTCATTCCTGGCTGGGAGAACAGAGCTCTCCTAAAATAGAAAATGGGTTTCAGGCTCTTAGGTAATCAGTAGCCTCCACCAGTTGATCTCTGGAAAAAATCAAAAGGTAAGGTCAGAAATATCAGGAGAATGAAAGTGGGATGAGAACTTGAGAAGATGGAGTTTCCATGGCAACCCTTTTCCCGACTATTTTGAAGATGATAAAAATAGTACTTGGGAATTGTCCTTCAGGATGTGCTTTGCTTGCTTCACAGTGTTAACTGTTTCAGACTATGTTGGGAAATGGCTTTCTGAGACATTTGAGAGAAGAAGGAAGCACATGTGGCAGACAAGTCAATACATCACTCTCACCTTGTGCGGCATCTCCTCACAGACCCAGATGGAGACAGACCCCAGCCCTCAACTTCAAAACCTTGGCAAGAACAGGACCCTTTAAGCTATCAGACCTGCTTTCTGACCAGCTGGTACAGTCTTCATGGAGGGGAGAAACCATTGGAAAGACAGAGCCCACCTTCCCCATCACTGGCAGAAACAACTGCTGACCAACTGTCCCAATAGGCACAAAACACACCAAAGTCCCTCCAGGGGCAGCATTCTCTAGCCCAGCTAGCCTACATCCAGTCCACCTGTCACAGCCATCATTGGGAGGAAGTAGGTCCCATAGAGAGGAGGCCAGAAGCTCCAGTAAACTGCCAACCAGGTTCCACTCACAGGGCAGGCTAGGTGAAGAAGGAAACCAACCTCACATAAGGACAGGGAGCATCTCAGGCTTCAATTTATTTTGTGATGCTACAAATCAATCTGGGGTGGGTATTTTTGCATCAAGTTTTATTCTCTCTTAGAAAGATCCACCCATTCATCTGATCCCTGATGTCTGTCTCATCCATTTGGCAAAGGACTGCCCTCTATACACCTGAAGAAGCAGCAGGCCATTCTGGAGAAGAATCAGGGCAGACACCCCTCCTCTCCTCCTGCCTGGACTACTCCAATAGCTGCTGGGTTGGCTTCCTGCCACAGGTCTCTGTCCTCCACACTGCTGCCAGAGTGAACTTCCTCAGGCCAGGTCTGACCTTGTCACACACCTCCATCCCCAAGATGTTCTAGCAACTCCCTTTCACCTCAAGGACTGAATGTAAAATCCTCTGTTTGGCACCCAAAGCCCATCCCAAGCTGCCCAAATCTGTGCAGTTCTCCTACACATACACTCTCTTTCCAGATAGTCTGTGACCCAGTGACAGTCTCCTCCTTGCTGCTCTTTGCACAGGACAGTCCATCTTCCAGCTCTGGACATTTTCTCAGGCTGCCCCTGCTCCCTGCCATGCTCTCCCTTTTCATATGCCCCGCCTGGTTTCCCTGACTTCCTTCACATCCCAGTTAGTATCCCACCTTCTACAAGAGGTCTTTCCTGAACCTCCGTACTTGCAAGGACCTTGTTCTCTTGCTTCTTTCCAATTTGTCCTATATATGATTTGTTGTTACATTAGCTGGGGGGGCAGCAGCTGAGCTCAACTTGGGCTGATCAAGGGGTGGTTACTTTATAGAAACTTTGAGGGTAGAAGAAAGAGAGGAAGAGGTAGGTCCAAAGAGAGGTGTCCTGGACTCAACAAAACTAAGTCCCAGGCTGTCTATCTATCCTAGTTAAATTTTATCTTAGTAGATTTTACACACAAGTATTTAGTCTATCTAGATCTTTCTGGATCTTGACTCTGTAATGCAGTTGGGGACTATCTCCAAATCTAATATGGATGCCGTCTATGCCCTTTGTCCAAGCAATTCATAAAAAAAGTTAGGGAGGAAAAGGTTAATGGAAATTCTTTGGAGTATTCCACTAGAGACCCCATTCCCTTATATTCCAATCAGTCAGTCAATTCCAGGTTTAATTTCACTATCACCTGGGCAACATCTCTGTACCATCACTACAAAAGGGCCCTGAATAATTTATCAAATATTTTGCACAAATCTATGTGAACTTGTGACTACTGTGTTCTGGCTGACCACTTTAGCAACTCTGTTGAAAACAGAAATGAAGTTAGTGTGGCTTAGCCTATATTTGATAAAATGATGGTGATTTCTCTTGTCATAATTCCTATTTCTGGATGTTCTTTAGCTATCTTTTTAGAACATGAACTATCTTTGGCGCAAAATTATTCAATAATTTTAGGTAGAATTTTCATCTTCATTCTATTGGCTCATCCTATCCACGAACAAGTGATATTGCTCCACTTGCTTAAATCTGATTTCTTGTATGTGAAAAGTGTTCTGTTTTCATAAATCTCCGGAGTATGTCTTGGCAGTTATATTCACAAGTATTTTAAAATATTTACAGTTGTTTTAAATGGGATTTCCCCTATTTATTGCTGCTGTGTTTGCTGGTTATATATAGAAGTATTAATGATGTATATGGGTTTATTTTATATCCTGTAATTGTGGTAAAGTTGTTAATTATTCCAACTATTTTTCTAAAAGACTAAAAATTGTTTCCTCATTGCCTATTCTAATTCTTTCTGTTTTTACTTTTCTTATTGTTAAAGCTAACATTTCTAATATAGTATTGAACAATCGAGGTGATAATGGACATGCTTGCTGCATTTATGATCTTATCTCCATTAAAAACGTAGCATAAAGATAGTTATAGATGTTTTAGGGAATGCCCCATGTATTCCTGTCTTCTCTACTAGATAGACTGAGTAGGCTTAAGTCTGCGAAGGGGTCTTTAATCATAGACTGTTTAAATTGGAAGGATCTTTATGTGAAAGTGTGGAGCTTCATTGATCATCCCACCATATATAAAGTTAGTAAATATATTTCTTAGGCAAGTATAGCTATTGTTTCAATTGGTCAGAACAAAAAGTGTAGCAGGTCTGCATATCTCCTGGAATCAATGAACCTCACTGCCTTGATGGATTTGGTCAGGCCTTTAGGAAACTGTAGGAATTTCCTTGTGTAGGAAAATAAGGAAGCATCCTAAAAAGACAGTTTCCTAGTGTTTGGAAATAGAAAGGAAGGAGCCTGGTTCAAGTAAGCTGAGCCTAGAAGCAGCAAAACTGTATAAAGCAGGAACAAGAAAAACAAATTACAGCATTGAGCTGACAGAGAAGAACAATATCACAGATGGACACTTGCTCCATGAGCATGTCCGAGTAGAAGATCCAGGCTGGTGGCAGCAGTGTACCAACTTAATTGAAGCCTAAGTTTCCAAGGAATGGTTTCCTCCTTCCTGAACTTCCCCTCTTAATACCTGTCAACTCACAGACACTACAATAAATCTGCATTTTAGTTCCACATGGGATTCTAGTCATCTGAATTTTGCCTAAATCACAAAGAGGTCAGGGAAAACAGACAAAGGTAGAAAAAAGTTTATGTAGAGTCCAACCTCTGCCTCAATGCTAGGCAATTTCCCAACCTAAAATGTTTCATCTAAAAGCAATTCCTTAATGCTTCAGAAGAGGGAAATATGTAGACTGAGGCAGAGCCTGATATTAGCTCTAGTCTCACTTCCAAATTGAGCTCATGGCTGTAAGGTAGCATTATACTTACTTAACCGTTCACAGAATGCCAGGGCTCAGAATATCCTTAGATCATTGAATGTAAAATCTGAGAGGTCCCAGAGATGAGAGAATATGGATTTCACAGCAAGAAGTGACCCTGGAACAGAGACTATACAAAATGAAGTGGGTCCTGTTAGCACCAGACGCTGCCTGATAATCAGTTAGCCTGAAAGGCCCTCAACTCAGGATTCCAGGTATCCTTGGCAACAACCTGTGACCATAGAAACCAGTGACTGGAACCAGCTGCTAGGTCCATGCAGAGCACTGAAATTTGCCTATTATATTTCTCCACGTGGGCCGGCTGACTTATGATACAGTGGAATTCAAAACCTATTTATGCTTTCACATTTATATTCATTATATGACTCAACTCAACAATAATGTGCAGGGATTGAGACTTCTGCCGCTAGCAGAAGTCACTCATGCAGTGGTAGGAAGTAAGCTCCACCTGAGTTTTATAGATGTTCATTTTTGCTACCTGGCAAGGGAAGATTTCCGTTTTGCTTTTTTAATGCAGGTATTACTAAAGCTCCACACTTGTCCCCTACACACATAAGATTCTGCCAGAGATCATGTGGTGGGAAGAAGATTTTGGTTTTAGTTCACTCTGAAAAATTAAATGTGTCTGGCAGCAATAGCAATAGAAGATGTCAGTTCTGGTTCCTTAACTGGGAAGATCTCTGGTATCAAGTAGGTGAATACCCTCCAAGCAGTGATATTCATTGTTCTGAGGACCCTCCCAGCTCTGTCTCTCTCTGTATATTGGGGACCCTTCCAGTGTGGCCACTCTCTATGTATATATACACAGGTTTTCCTGGTGCAGTGACACTGTGAATTGAAAGGTCCCGTTCAGGTCTGACATTCTGTGATCTCTGAGTGTAACATCACATTGTTTGGGATAAAAATGCGACTCCCGACTCAAAATTATTACACAGAGATCTCTCACAGTGAAGATAAGAAGTTTATTTGAATCTTGAGACACTCTGCATGGTCATTGTCCTCCGGGACACGCCAAGGAGAAGAAGGAGGCCCAATTCTCTCAATTGAGCACATGATTTATAAAGAGGGAGGCCCGGCTTCCAGGACCTGCCCATCTCCAGAACAAAGTGTTTCCTGCCCACTCAAGACACACAGATATCAAGCAGACCTTTTGCAAAGAGGTTCCCAGTCAGTCTGGTCTGCCTTTGATATTCTAAAAAGCCACAATTAATCTCTTCCTGCAGTAGCAGTTCCCAATGAAAAACCACACCTATCTCTCACAGTCATTATTGTGAGAAGTCCTCAGTTTCCCATCTCACTCAACATTATAACCATGAGCTCCTTATGAAAGTGATAATATAAAGCCCTGCCTCAGGATACATGGTTCCCTCTTCTGCAGCTTTGAAGAATTTATTTTAGAAGAAATACTTTGGGTTAGGACATTGCCTAGCATTTAGGCAGGGGTTGGGCTCTCTCCAAAAACTGCTATTTCAGTCTCTCTCTAGATTAGATCTGGCTTCTTTGTGCTTAAGACAGGAAGTACTAGAGTTCTTTATGTAACTAAAAAGCAGATGACTACAGTCTATGGCTAGACAGGTGTTAATTAGGCAAAGTGGGGAAGGAGCAAACCTCTTCTTGAAACCCTGGGGCTCAGGGGGCAGAGTCAAGATGGCGGAGTGAAAAGGTAACTCTCTGCTTCCTCCTCAGACCTTCTCTTACATCAACAATAAAATAAGCCTCTGAACTGATCTTCAAGTCAACGAACTCAGAAATATTTGGACACTGCTTGCTGATATCTCTGAAAAACTTCACATCAGGTTTGTCTAACTCGGACAGAGGGATAAACAGAGGACTCTGGTGTCAGAGGACTCCGTTGTCGGCCGCAAGTGACGGTGGGACTCAGCTCAGCTCATGGTGGCAGAAATTCCAAACTCCAACCTCCAAATTCCAAACACCTGGAGTTTATCTGAGGCACTCGGGACACTCTACCCTGATTGGGGGCAGGTGTTCTGGCAGACTTGCCTTGTTTAAGTAGTAATTCGGACTTAGTTCTAGCCCCCACCAGCCCAGCACCTTAAGTTTATTCGCCAAAGTGCCCCAAGGCAAAGATCTCCAGCTGCCATTTGAGCCACCATTTTTCCCTACCTTAAAGAGATATCCACGCTTTCTAAAAAAAAAAAAAATTAAGAAGGAAAAGAGAGCTCTCACAATAGACAGCTTTTATCAAGAAAAAGAAGGGATGATCCCAGATCCTGAGGTTCCTTTAGACAAAGTTCCAGAAGAAGATATTAAAAACCATCACTGGTCACTTTTTCAGAAGGCCTTTCTGGAAGATTGCATAAAGAAACTGAAAAGAGAGCTGGAGGATAAATGGGAAAATAAAGTGAAATCAGTGCAAGAAGGATATGATGCCCTGCAAAAGAGATATGAAAAAGACACCAATCTATTGAAAAATAAAATTAGTGAAGTGGAAAAAGAGTGCAATGAACAAAAAAATTCAATTGTCCAGTTACAAAAGGAGCTTAAAAATGTAACTGAAGAAAACAACACTTTAAAAATAAGAATTGAACAAATGCAAGTGAATGACTCAATCAGACTTTAAGAATCAGTCAAACAAAAACAAAAAAAAATGAAAAATTAGAAGAAAATATGAAATATCTCCTAGGAAAAACAACTGACTTGGAAAATAGATCTAGGAGACACAATCTAAGGATTATTGGACTTCCTGAAAGCCATGATGAAAAAAAGAATCTAAACACTATCTTCCAGGAAATCCTGAAAGAAAACTGCCCCGAGATTGTACAAAAAAAAGGCAAAATCACCATTGCAAGAATTCACCGATCACCTCCTGAAAGAGTCCCCAAAATTTAAACCCCAAGGAATATCGTGGCCAAATTTCAGGACTATAGCACCAAGGAAAAGATGCTGTTAGCAGCTACAAAGAAACAATCCAAATACCAAGGGTCAATCATTAGAATTACACAGGATCTGTCAGCTTCCACATTGAAGGATCGAAGGGCCTGGAAACAGATATTCTGAAGGGCAAAGGAACTTGGATTACAGCCAGAATAACCTATCCAGCCAGAATGAGCATTATCCTCCAGGGAAGAAGATGGTCATTCAATGATATAGGTGAATTTCACCTATTTCTAAGGAAAAGACCGGATCTGAACAAAAAATTCGACATCCAAACACAGAACTCAAGAGATGAATAAAAAGATAAAAAAGGAAAGTACTTTTGAGAACTTTATTTCTACTATGGGGATACTTAAAGGTTGGGGGTATGTATAATTAACTAGATATTACTTTGAAAATATTAAAAAGAGAACTAGAGGGGGAAAGGTTGTCATACTGGGGAAAAGAGGGGAAAAGTGGTAAAATAAGATCTAAAAAAGGAGTTTAAAAACAAGGTAAAATCTCTTGAAAAGGCAAAGAAAACCTAATATAATTGAGAGAAAGAGGGGAGGGATATGAGCATTGTGTAAATCTTACTCTCATCAGGTTGGGCTCTAAAAAGTGTATATCAGACACCTTATTTCACATAGAAACTTGTCTGTTGCTAGAGGGAAGTGGGAGGGAAAGGAGAAAAAGTAAGGGACAAACTAATAGAAGGGAAAATAGAAGAATCAGGGGAAAGGAGTAAAAAAAGGGGGAGGGGATCTAAAGGGTGGAGTATTGTTTGGGGGAAGGGGTCATCAAAAGCAAAGTACTGAGGAGGGGGAAGGGAGAAAGGGGAAAGGAAGGGGGAAAACATAACTTGGGTAAATAAGATGGCAGGAAATAAAGAATTAGTTATTCTAACTGTGAATGGGAATGGGATGAACTCTCCCATAAAGCGGAAGCGGATATCAGACTGGATTAAAAACCAGAATCCCACAATATGTTGTCTACAAGAAACACATCTAAAACATACTGACACATATAGGATGAAGGTAAATGGCTGGAGAAGAAAATATTATGCTTCAGGTGAACAAAAAAAAAGCAGGGGTAGCAATCCTTATTTCAGATCAAGTAAAAGCCAAGATGGATCTAATCAAAAGAGATAAGGAAGGAAACTATATTTTATTAAAGGGTACCATAGATAATGTAGCAATATCTATACTAAATATATATGCACCTACTGCAATACCACACAAATTCCTAGGGGAGAAATTAAGAGAGATGCAAGAAGAAATAGACAGCCAAACGATACTAGTGGGGGATCTCAACCTTGCTCTCTCAGAATTAGATAAATCAAACTACAAAATAAACAAGAAAGAAACTAGGGAGATAAACCAATTGTTAGAAAATTTAGGTATGATAGATCTATGGAGAAAGTTGAATGAAGTCAGTAGGGAGTTTACATTTTTCTCAGCAGTCCATGGAACATATACAAAAATTGACCATGGGTTAGGGCATAAAAACCTCAAAATCAACTGCAGAAAAGCAGATAAAGTAAATGCATCCTTTTCAGATCATGATGCAATAAAAATCACATGCAATATAAGGCCAGGAGAAAATAAACCAAAAGTTATTTGGAAATTAAATAATCTAATCCTGAAGAATGAATGGGTGAAAGAGCAAATCATACACACAATCAACAATTTGATCCAGGAGAATGACAATAAGGAGACAACATACCAAAATTTGTGGGATACGGCCAAAGCGGTTATAAGGGGCAATTTTATATCTCTAGATGCTTACTTGCATAACACAGAGAAAGAAAACATCAACGAATTGGGCTTATTATTAAAAAAAATAGAAAAAGAACAAATTAAAAACCCTCCATTAAATGCCAAATTGGAAATTCTAAAAATAAAAGGAGAAATTAATAAAATTGAAAATAAGAAAACTACTGAGTTAATAAATAAACCTAAGAGTTGGTTCTACGAAAAAACCAACAAAATAGATAAGCCTTTAGTTAATTTGATCAGAAAAAGGAAAGAGGAAAATCAAATTGTTAGTCTCAAGAATGATAAGGGAGAACTTTCCTTCAATGAAGAGGAAATTAGAGCAATAATTAGGAGTTATTTGCCCAACTTTATGCCAGTAAGTTTGATAATCTAAATGAAATGGAGGAATATCTACAAAAATATAGATTGTCCCAGTTAACAGAAGAGGATATAAATTATTTAAATAGCCCCATATCAGAAAAAGAAATAGAACAAGCTATTAACCACCTCCCTAAGAAAAAATCTCCAGGGCCAGATGGATTTACATGTGAATTCTACCACACATTGAAAGACCAATTAATTCCATTACTACACAAACTATTTGAGAAAACAGGGACAGAAGGTATACTGCCAGAATCCTTCTATGAGACCGATATGGTGCTGATAGCTAAACCAGGTAGGATGAAAACAGAGAAAGAAAACTATAGGCCAATTTCCCTAATGAATATTGATGTAAAAATTTTAAATAAGATATTAGCAATGAGATTACAGAAAGTCATCCCCAGGATAGTACACTATGACCAAGTAGGATTTATACCAGGAATGCAGGGCTGGTTCAATATCAGGAAAACTATCAGCATAATTAATTATGTTAATAACCAAACTATCAAAAGCCATATGATTATCTCAATAGATGCAGAAAAAGCATTTGATAAAATCCAACACCCTTTCCTATTAAAAACACTACAGAGTATAGGAATAAATGGGCTTTTCCTTAAAATGATGAGTAGCATCTATTTAAAACCATCAGCAAGCATCATATGTAATGGAGACAAACTAAAACCATTCCCAATAAGATCAGGAGTGAAACAAGGCTGCCCACTGTCACCATTAACTGTTTAATATTGTATTAGAAATGTTAGCTTTAGCAATAAGAGAAGAAAAAGAGATAAAAGGAATCAGAGTAGGTAATGAAGAAACCAAATTATCACTCTTTGCAGATGACATGATGGTATACTTAGAAAACCCTAGAGACTCAACTAAAAAACAACTAGAAACAATTCACAACTTTAGCAAAGTGGCAGGATTCAAAATTAATCCACATAAATCATCAGCATTTTTATATATTACCACCAAAGTTCAGCAGCAAGAGATACAAAAAGAAATTCCATTCCAAATAGCAGATGATAGGATAAAATATTTGGGAATCTATCTGCCAAGGAAAAGTCAGAAACTATATGATCTAAACTACAAAACACTTTCCACACAAATAAAATCAGACCTAATAAAATGGAAAAATATTAAGTGCTCATGGGTAGGCAGAGTGAACATAATAAAAATGACAATACTCCCCAAACTAATCTACTTATTTAGTGCCATACCAATCAAACTCCCAAGAAATTATTTTACAGATATAGAAAAAATAGTAGCAAAGTTCATTTGGAAGAACAAAAGGTCAAGGATTTCAAGGGGACTAATGAAAAAAAAAAGGCAGATGAAGGTGGCCTTCCTGTACCAGATCCAAAACTATATTATAAAGCAGCGGTCATCAAAACTGTTTGGTACTGGCTAAGAAATAGAGCAGTCGATCAGTGGCACAGGATAGGTTATCAGGACAAGCTAGGCAATAACCTTAACAATCTAGTGTTTGATAAACCCAAAGACCCCAGCTTTTGTGATAAATACTCACTATTTGGCAAAAACTGCTGGGAAAATTGGAAACTAGTGTGGAAGAAATTAGGGCTTGACCCATACCTAACACCACATACCAAGATAAGATCTAAATGGGTTCATGATCTAGATATAAAGAGGGACTTTCTAAGCAAGTTCGAGGAACGTAATATAGTTTATCTCTCAGACCTGTGGAGATGGAATAAATTTATGTCCAAAGAAGACCTGGAACTCCTAATTGAACACCAGATGGATAATTTTGATTATATTAAGTTAAAAAGTTCCTGTACAAACAAAACAAATGCAGACAAGATTAGGAGGGAAGCATCAAATTGGGAAATCATCTTTACATTTAATGGTTCTGATAAAGGCCTCATTTCTAAAATATATAGAGAATTGTCTCATATATATATAAGAATTCAAGCCACTCTTCAATAGATAACTGGTCAAGGGATATGAACAGGCAATTTTCAGATGATGAAATTAAAACCATCGCTAGTCTTATGAAAAGTTGCTCCAAATCACTATTGATCAGAGAAATGCAAATTAAGACAACTCTGAGGTACCACTACCCACCTTTCAGATTGGCTAAAATGACAGGAAAAGATAACGATGAAATGTTGGACGGGATGTGGGAAAACTGGGACACTAATACATTGTTGGTGGAACTGTGAACGGATCCAACCATTCTGGAGAGCAATTTGGAGCTATGCTCAAAAAGTTGTCAAAGTGTGCATACCCTTTGACCCAGCAGTGTTTCTACTGGGCCTATAACCCCAAGAGATCTTAGAGGAAGGAAAGGGACAAACATGTGCAAGAATGTTTGTGGCAGCCCTTTTAGTAGTGGCTAGAAACTGGAAACTGAATGGATGCCCATCAATTGGAGAGTGGCTGAATAAATTATGGTATATGAATGTTATGCAATATTATTTCTCTGTAAGAAAGGACCAGCAGGACAATTTCAGAGAGGCCTTGAGGGACTTGCATGAACTGATGCTGAGTGAAACAAGCAGAACCAGGAGATCATCATACACAGCAACAACAGTATTACATGATGATCAATTCTGATGGACGTGGCTCTCTGCAACAAAGAATTGTCTCAAACCAGTTCCAATTGTTCACTGAAGAAAACCATATACACCCAGAGAGAGGGAAATGAAATATGGACCACAACGTAACATTTTCATGATCTCTATTGACATTTGCTTGCATTGTGTTGCCTTTCTCTGATTCTTTTTTTTTTCCTGTAGATAAGATGTTTCTTACATAACTTCTCAAGCATTTCAACATTATTAACATGTAGTGGACTTCCTGCCATCTAAGGGAGGGGAGGGGACTGGGGGTAAAATTGTAATGGAAAGCTTTGTAAAGATCATTGTTGGGGAACTACCCATACATATGTTATACAAATAAAAAGCTTTAATAAAAAAAACACATAAAACAAATGCAGACAAGATTAGGAGGGCAGCATCAAATTGGGAAATCATCTTTACATTTAATGGTTCTAATAAAGGCCTCATTTCCAAAATATATAGAGAATTGTCTCATATATGTATGAGAATTCAAGCCACTTTTCAATAGATAAGTGGTCAAGGGATATGAACAGGCAATTTTCAGATGATGAAATTAAAACCATCGCTAGTCTTATGAAAAGTTGCTCCAAATCATTATTGATCAGAGAAATGCAAATTAAGACAACTCTGAGGTACCACTACACACCTGTCAGATTGGCTAAAATGACAGGAAAAGATAACGATGAATGTTGGACGGGATGTGGGAAAACTGGGACACTAATACATTGTTGGTGGAACTATGAACGGATCCAACCATTCTGGAGAGCAATTTGGAGCTATGCTCAAAAAGTTGTCAAACTGTGCATACCCTTTGACCCAGCAGTGTTTCTACTGGGCCTATAACCCAAAGAGATTTTAAAGGCGGGAAAGGGACCCACATGTGCAAAAATGTTTGTGGCAGCCCTTTTTGTAGTGGCTAGAAACTGGAAACTGAAGGGATGCCCATCAATTGGAGAGTGGCTAAATAAATTATGGTATATGAATATTATGGAATATTATTGCTCTGTAAGAAAGGACCAGCAGGACAATTTCAGAGAGGCCTTGAGGGACTTGCATGAACTGATTCTGAGTGAAACGAGCAGAACCAGGAGATCATCATACACAGCAACAACAGTATTACATGATGATCAATTCTGATGGACATGGCTCTCTGCAACAAAGAATTGTCTCAAACCAGTTCCAATTGTTCACTGAAGAAAACCATAGACACCCAGAGAGAGGGATATGAAATATGGACCACAACGTAACATTTTCATGATCTCTATTGATATTTGCTTGCATTGTGTTGCCTTTCTCTGATTTTCTTTTTTTTCTTGTAGATAGGATTTTTCTTGCATAACTTGTCAAATATTTCAACATTTTTAACATGTAGTGGACTTCCTGCCATCTAGGGGAGGGGAGGGGAATGGGGGGTAAAATTTGTAATGGAAAGCTTTGTAAAGATCATTTTTGGGGAACTACCCATACATATGTTATACAAATAAAAAGCTTTAATAAAAAAAAGAAACCCTGGGGCTCAAGTAGGTGGGTACACTGCTGCCACCAGCCTAGGTCCTCTCAGATGCTCAGAGTCCATTTTTGACCTTCTCCTTCTCTGGCAAGCTTATTACTAACATCTCCTTCCTAGTAGTGCATCTGGGAGACAGACACAGGGTAGAAGTAGATTGATTGGGAAAGACTGGCAGGTGGGCATGAAAGGAGCCAACCAGTATAGGGAGTAATGAGGAGATCAATTCAAACAGTACATCCAGCACGGGTAAAATTAACAAGGGAGAAGTTGGGCTGACAGTCATATCACTCCCTTGTGATCAAAACCATTCCGTTTGTAATAAGAATGTGCTCAGTTTCCACAGTACCATTAGACAGTGAGATTTACAGAACACTTGTGCAGGTGGTCCTGATGAAGGGGCTCCAGAGGAGAGTCACTGAAACTGGGAGTTAAGTGTTCTATGGAAGTGAGGGGTGACCTGTGGGAAACATCTTCTAAGAAAATGGCATGCACTAAAAGTCTCTTCTTTGAACCCCACTGAAAATGTTTCTGATTTTCCTTCAATAATCAATAGAATAACAGGTAGAGCCCACAAATATTTGCATCAATACTCAATTATTCTTACATCATTGTGATATATTTCAGGACCTTATTTCATACAAACCTATGGGTATATATTCATATATGTACACAAACAAATATATACACACACATATAGTAATAGGCAGAGGACTAGGTCAAGTATTAATTTATCTGATTGTTTGTTTAAAAAAAACAGAATTAAGCAAAAGGATTTTCCATAAATTTGATAGGGTACAACTACTATCACACTAATGATCAAAATATATTAAAAATTCATACATAAATGAAATATAAAAGGGCAATGAAGAGCAAATTAGAGGAGGAAAGAGCAAATTAATTTTCATATCTATGTGTAAGGGAAGAAGTTATGACAGAACAAGCAACAAAGATAATCATGGAAATTAAAGTGCATTAACTCTGCTTTTATTAAGTTTAAATTCTTTTGCACAAATTCATCAAAAATAGTTAAAAACATGATGGAAACAATTGAGAAAAAACATCTTTGTAGCAAAGTTCTTTAAAAACTACAACATATGCCATATATAAAAGTAATTGATTACAGTTTCCAAGATTAAGAGCCGTTTTCTTATAGGTCAAAGGATATAAATAAGAATTTTTCAAAGAAAGAAATCCAAGCTATCAATATAACAAAATGAATCCAAACTCTCATAATGAAAGAAGTGCACATTAAAATAATTCTCTTCAATCAGACTCTAAATCATAGAAATAAAAAGGTTGAGGGACAATTCGCCATTTTTTGTTCTGCAGCAAGACACTAGGAAAGTCCCTTTCACCAGGTGCTGGCTGTAACCAGAACAAAATAAAACTATGTCATTAAAGAATATCAAAGGAAAGGGTCAATAGAGACAATATGGAGAACAGTAAGGGAAGAGTTCCTAACTTAAAGTCTTAGGAAAAATATTAAAACTATTTTAAAGCTAATGAGAAAAATAATTCTAAAGGGAAAAAATAAAAGTGAATTATTTTGTAAAGGGAGAGATCTTGAGAAATAAAATAATCACTACTTATTTTGCCATATAACTTTATATTTTTGGAAGTGAAATTTTGTTAGAGCAAGATATGCCTTTATTTCTACATAATTTCCATTCCCTTTGACCTTCAAGGCAAGATGAACATATAGTGGATAGTATATATTACCAAAAAATATTTTCTGAGTTACCACCTCTCTAGGAAGCTGCAAGTCCACAGCAAGGACGGGAGCAAAGGAGGCAGAAAGAAACAGGGAAATGTCCAAATGAGGAGGGTTTGGAAGTATTTTCCTCAAAAGCTTCTCCCTGCCGGTCCCCAGTGCAACCCTGGCCCCCTCTACAATACCCCTGCACCCACCTGCCAGGCTTCCCGATAGAGTTCTGAGCATGCAGGGGAAGACCCAGAGGAGCAGCTACACTCAGATTTACACAAGTACAAAAATCCCCACTCCCACCTGTGCAGACTGTCCCACACACATGATCCTACATTCATACACAATATACATAACAACCAAGGTGCTGATACTCCCAGGACCTTCCACCCACCCATCCAAAAATGCTCCTGGGCACAAAGAGAATCCAATTGGAGAGAGAGAAGGTTCAGGAGAAGGCAGGCGTGGGGAGGGAAGAGAAGAGACAGAGAAGAAAGGGAAGGGGGAAGGCAGGAGCATGGGAGGGGGCCCTTTCCTTTCACAGCTGCTTAGGCATTAGCAGGACCCTGGGGATTGGTCAGTCTGAAAGGGGTCCAAGGGGCACCCAGACCTTCCACTGCTCTCGTCCCCACACAGCCTCACCCTGAGAAGGAGGTTTACATTTCATACAAGGTGGAAAGGAGCAGTGACTGTTACACCAGGCAGGGCTATTTTCTAAGAGCAGAGGGGAAAGGGAGGAGAGAGGGGTGGGGGTTTTGTGATTTGGGGCTCAGAGCAGGCAGCCCCACCCAAATCATTTCTCAGGCCTCATCTCCCAGCCTGCTGGGGAGGGGTCTGTAGTTCTTCTTCCACCTGGACATGGGTGCTCTCCCTGGTGCAGAATTACAGGGGCCGGGCTGCTAGGGCTGAGGGGTGAGGGCTAGCAGCTGACTCTGAGAGTTACAGACTGAGGGGGTATTTGGGACACTGTTCTTAATGCAATAAAAAAGAAATGTGATATTTCATGAATACTGAAAAGTCCTCCTTCCCCTAAATATCCAAGAACTAAGCACCTAAAGTTTCTTAAACACCCACTAAGTACCATACAATGTGCTTGGCACTAGGCATACCAACCAACCAACCAATCCTTTCCTTTCAGGGGTATGTTTTATATAATGGAAGACAAAATGCACAAATATGTGTGTACATATATATTTGCAAAAAATTTACAAGTAAATATGTATATATACAAATTTGTACACATTATATGTAATGTGTGCTTCCCAGAGAGTGTGGATCTCTGTTTCGGGGTCTCTGTGTGTGTATAAAATATATTAATTTCACACACACACACACACACACACACACACACACACACACTCACACATATATATATACACATATATACATATACATAGATACACCTATAAATTATGTAGAAAGTAGAACAAAGTAATTTTAGGGGACGTGCACCACCAGCTGGAGAGGGAAAGAAAGTCCTTGCCTAGTGCATGGATGGTGTATTACATCCCTCTTTTCAGAAGCCAGGCCTCTTTGAATGCTGAGGTGTCCCAGTGTTCTTTTTTGTTAGGTTATCCTACTTCTCATACTGAGCTTGCAGTCTGTAAATATCCTGAATGTTTTTGGCTAACCCAAAAAGAAAATTGGTATATTGGATGATGAGCAAAGGGTTTAGATGGATCCAGGAAGAGACGTTTTTAAGGGTGGGGAATGGACATGTTTGTAATCAGGAGGAAGCAGCCAGTATACAGGGAAATATTGAAAGGAGAGAACTGGGTGAAAGAGGTAACAGCCTGTTGGAAGAAATGGGTTGGAAGGGGACCAGTCAAGAGGTACAGAGGGATGTGGGTGAATAAGGAGTTAATTCAACGTTCTGTTTTAGATGGGGCAAAGGAGGAGATAGTGGCAGAGGACATCTAAGTGATGAAAGAGGAGGAGGAGGGCACAAGAAAGAACTATCAAGGTATATTTAGTAAAATATGAGGAAAGATTCTCATTTGAGGAGGTGGGGTGTAAAGGAGCCACAGGAGACTTCAGGAAGATGAAAATTTTCTGAAGAGTGTTTGTGATCAGTGGGAGAGTGAGTAAATTAGAGAGGTATAAATAGATTCCTCTGGGGCTGTTGAACTAGATTTGTCGACTTTTGGTTAATAAAATTGTTGTTTTAGTGTGGCAGAAAGAGGCATGGACCCAATCCACGTGAAGAAACACTCTCCTCTCACACATGGCTTGCAATTGAAATTTAAAAAATAGCATGATGAATTTGGCATCAGCCTTTTACTAATTTGATGTCAAATAATTTCACAGTGGGAAACGGAAATGAAATGGCATGTAGGGCCTTGCCTTTCATTATTCTATTTTTTAATTGTTAAATTATTTTAAAATTTTTGCTTTTTTACTGAGGCAATGGGGTTAAGTGACTTGCCCAAGGTCACACAGCTAGGACGTGTTAAGTGTCTGAAGGCAGATTTGAACTCAAGACTTCCTGACGTCAGGGCTGGTGCTCTGTCTACTTCTCCACCTAGGTACCCCTCATAATTTTATTAATATAGCTGCAGGAAGAATGTGTTTTTCAGGGAGGTGAGCTCTATGAAGCAGAGGATTTTTTTTCTGTGATGGTGATACAAGATATATTGCTCTCTGTGTTGATGACAGATGACCGGTGAGAATCTGGGCACATCTAAGCATGACTGGGTCATTTTTCTGTTGTGTCTGATGGTTTGCAATCCCACATTGGGTTTTCCCAGCAAAGATATTAGCGTGATTTTCCCTTTCCTTCTCCAACTTATTTTATAGATGAAAAACTGAGGCAAAGATTGTTAAGTGATTTGACCAGGATTACAAGGGTAATAAGTGTCTGAGGCCAGATTTGAACTGCTGAAGATGAGCCTTCCTGCCTCCATGTCCAGCACTCTATCCACTGAACAACCTATTTGCCCGTGGTTGTGCTGCCATGTCCCCATGGGGTCCCTCTGATGCACAGGGGAGTGTTTCTAGAGTAGGTGGCTTAATGAGAGCCTGCCTGGCAGAGATGTCCAGGGTTTTTGGTGCTGAAGTGATGTTATTTATCTCTGATGATATCTCACCTAAGCTTAGCTATTGGTACATCCTGGAAAATTATTTCAGCAAAAGATGAGATTGGGAAAAGGACTTCTCACATTAGAGCGAGAGGAGGATGTGGACAAGAATGCCATCAAAGAATTCAATTCAGGCCAATAAGCAGCTGGTGAATGTTTATAAAATTGGATCCTTTTGGGAAATGGCTTTTAACATTTCAAAAAATAAATTTGCCTCTTCTCCTTCCACTCTTCTACTGTGAGATCGGAGGCTAAGGGGAAGAACAATCTAAAGGGCACATGGCTGAATTCTGAGGCATGAAAACCTTAGACACCTCCCTTCGCCAATCTTGCCTCCAGCTTTTTCCTGTGTAAAAGGCAAAATTTTGACTAATTCTCCTTAAAGGTTGCTTCCAGATCTCTGAGGCTAAGTAAGATGTAAGGCAAGCCGCTTTACCTTCCTGGGCTTCATTTTCCTCTGTAGCATAAGGGTATTGGACAATGTACACTAAGCATGTTTTGAGATGATGATTTAAGTCTATGATCCTCTGGACCTATTTTGTGGTTTAAGGTAAGGACTGAAGGAAGAAGGAATTGGGGCAGCTGACAGAGCACATACATAAGACATTTAAAGAAGAGGCTTGACTTGGGGTAGAGCCCTTGGTCCAGTAACTGGAACTGTGAAGCATGGATTTGGAGGAATCAGATTAGAGTCCCAACTTTGGTTCTGATATGAAGATACATGTATGGTCTCCCTTCGTGTAGGATTTTTGTATGCTTGAGAGTTAATTTTACATCAGACTTGGCATTTTACTGTTTTGACATTGGTAAATTTTTTGGCCAAAATTGAGTCGTTATTTAGCGTATATCCCTCCTAGGGGAAACCAGCCCTTCATTTATACATTTTTTTTCCATTTCAGCTGGTGATTTAAGTCTATTATCATCTGGACCTATTTTGCGGTTTAAGGTAAGGACTGGAGAAAGAAGGAATTGGTTTAGTAGACACCGCACACACATAAGAACTGAATTTGGGCTGGTCAAGGGCTGGCCACTTTATGGAAACTTTGAGGGTAGAAGAAAGAGAGGAAGAGGTAGGTCCAAAGAGAGGTGTCCTGGACTCAACAAAACTAGCTTCCAGGCTGTCTATCTATCCTATTTAAATTTTATCTTAGTAGATTTTACACACAAGTCTTTAGCTTATCTAGATCTTTCTGGATCTTAACTCTGTAATGCAGTTTGGGGCTATCTCCAAATCTAATAAGGATGTCCTCTATGCCCTTTGTCCAAGCAATTCATAAAAAAGTTAGGCAGGAAAAAGTTAATGGCAATTCTTTGGAGTACTCCACTAGAGACCCCATTCCCTTATATTCCAATCAGTCAATCAATTCCAGCTTTAATTTCACTAACACCTGGGCAACATCTCTGTACCATCAGTACAAAAGAGCCCTGAATAATTTATCAAATATTTTGCACAAATCTATGTGAACTTGTGTCTACTGTGTTCTGGCTGACCACTTTAGCAACTCTGTTGAAAACAGAAATGAACTTGGTCTGGCTTAGCCTATACCTCATGAAATGATGATGATTTTTCTTTTCATAATGCCTATTTCTGGATGTTCCTTAGCTATCTTTTTAGAACATGATCTATCTATGGCACAAAATTATTCAATAACTTTAGGTAGAATTTTCATCTTCATTATATTGGCTCATCCTATCCACGAACAACTGATATTTCTCCACTTGCTTAAATCTGATTTCTTGTATGTGAAAAGTATTCCGTTTTCATAAACATCCGGAGTATGTCTTGGCAGGTATATTCCCAAGTATTTTAAAATATTTACAATTATATTAAATGGGATTTCCCCCTATCTATTGCTGCTGTGTTTGCTGGGTATATATAAATTAATGATTTATATGACTTTATTTTATATCCTATAATTGTGGTAAAGTTGTTAATTATTTCAACTACTATTCTAAAAGAATAAAAATTGTTTCCTCATTGCCTATTCTAATTCTTTCCATTTTTTCATTTTCTTATTGTTAAAGCTAACATTTCTAACACAATATTGAACAATGGAGGTGATAATGGACATCCTTGCTTTATTTCTGAGTTTATCTCCATTAAAATATTGCAAAAAGATGGTTATAGATGTTTTAGGGAAAGCCCCATTTATTCCTGTCTTCTCTAGAGTTAGACTGAGTAGGCTTAAGTTGGCGAAGGGTTCTTTAATCATAGACTGTTCAAACTGGAAGGATCATTATGTGAAAGTGTGGAGCTTCATTGATTATCCCACCATATATAAAGTTAGTAAATATATTTCTTAGGCAAGTATAGCTATTGTTTCAATCGGTCAGAACAAAAAGTGTAGCAGGTCTGCATATCTCCTGGAATCAGTGAACCACACTACCTTAATGGATTTGGTCAGGCCTTTAGGAAATTGCAGGAATTTCCTTGTGTAGGAAAATAAGGAAGCATCCCAAAATGACAGAGTTTCCTAGTATTTGGAAATACAAAGGAAGGAGCCTGGTTCAAGTAAGCTGAGCCTAGAAGCAGCAGAACTGGATACAGGAGGAACAAGAAAAAGAAATTACAGCATTGAGCTGAGAGAGAAGAACAATATCACAGATGGACACTTGCTCCATGAGCATGTCCGAGTAGAAGATCCAGGCTGGTGGCAGCAGTGTACCAACTTAATTGAAGCCTAAGTTTCCAAGGAATGGTTTCCTCCTTCCTGAACTTCCCCTCTTAATACCTGTCGACTCACAGACACTACAATAAATCTGCATTTTAGTTCCACATGGGATTCTAGTCATTTGAATTTTGCCTAAATCACAAAGAGGTCAGGGATAACAGACAAAGGTAGAAATAAGTTTATGTAGAGAGTCCAACCTCTGCTTCAATGCTAGGCAATTTCCCAAGCGAAAATGTTTCATCTAAAAGAAATTCCTTAATGCTGCAGAAGAGGGAAACATGTAGACTGAGGCAGAGCCTGATATTAGCTCTAGTCTCACTTCCAAATTGAGCTCATGGTTGTAAGGTAGCATTATACTTACTTAACCTTTCACAGAATCCCAGGGCTCAGAATATCCTTAGATCCCTGAATGTGAGATCTGAGAGGTACAAGAGATGAGAGAATATGGATTTCACAGCAAGAAGTGATCCTGGCACAGAGACTATACAAAATGAAGAGGGGCCTGTTAGCACCAGACGCTGCCTGATAATCAGTAAGCCTGAAAGGCCCTCAACTCAGGATTCCAGGTATCCTTGGCAACAACCTGTGACCATAGAAACCAGTGACTGGAACCAGCTGCTAGTTCCATGCAGAGCACTGAAATTTACTTAAGTATTATATTTCTCCAGGTGGGCTGGCTGACATGATACAGTGGGATTCAAAACCTATTTATGCTTTCACATTTACATTCATTATATGACTCAACTCAACAATAATGTGCAGGGATTGAGACTTCTGCCGCTAGCAGAAGTCACTCATGCAGTGGTAGGAAGTAAGCTCCGCCTGAGTTTTATAGATGTTCATTCTTGCTACCTGGCAAGGGAAGATTTCCGTTTTGCTTTTTCAATGCAGGTATTCCTAAAGCTCCACACTTGTCCCCTACACCCATAAGATTCTGCCAGAGATCATTTGGTGGGAAGAAGATTTTGGTTTTAGTTCACTCTGAAAAATTAAATGTGTCTGGCAGCAATAGCAATAGAAGATGTCATTTCTAGTTCCTTAACTGGGAAGATCTCTGGTATCAAGTAGGTGAATACCCTCCAAGCAGTGATATTCATTGTTCTGAGGACCCTCCCAGCTCTGTCTCTCTGTATATTAGGGACCCTTCCAGTGTGGCCACTCTCTCTGTATATATACACAGGTTTTCCTGGTGCAGTGACACTGTGAATTGAAAGGTTCCTTTCAGCTCTGACATACTGTGATCTCTGAGTGTAACATCACATTGTGTGGGATAAAAATGCGACTCCAGACTCAAAATTATGACTCAGAGATCTCTCACAGTGAAGATAAGAAATGTATTTGAATCTTGTGAAAGTCTGGACAGTCATTCTCCTCTGGGACACGCCAAGGAGAAGGAGGCCCAATTCTCTCAATTGAGCACATGATTTATAAGGAGGGAGGCCCGGCTTCCAGGACCTGCCAGTCTCCAGAACAAAGCATTTCCTGCCCACTCAAGACAAACAGATACCAAGCAATTCTTTTGCAAATAGGTTCCCAGTCAGTCTGGTCTGCCTTTGATATTCTAAAAAGCCACAATTAATCTCTTCCTGCAGTAGCAGGTCCCAATGAAAAACAACACCAATCTCTCACAATCATTATTGTGAGAAGTTCTCAGTTTCCCATCTCACTCAACATTATAACCATGAGTTCGAGTTCGTTATGAAAGTGATAATATAAAGCCCTGCCTCAGGATACATGGTTCCCTCTTCTGCAGCTTTGAAGAATTTATTTTAGAAGAAATACTTTGGGTTAGCACATTGCCTAGCATGTAGGCAGGGGTTGGGCTCTCTAAAAGAACTGCCATTTCATTCTCTCTCTAGATTGCCTCTGGCCTCTTTGTGCTTAAGACAGGAAGTACTAGAGTTCTTTATTTAACTAAAAAGCAGATGACTACAGTCTATGGCTAGACAGGTGTTAATTAGGCAAAGTGGGGAAGAAGCAAACCTCTTCTTGAAATCCTGGGGCTCAAGTAGGTGGCTACACTGCTGCCACCAGCCTAAGTCCTCTCAGATGCTCAGAGCCCATTTCTGACCTTCACCTTCTCTGGCAAGCTCATTCCTAACACCTCCTTCTCCTGTTCCTGGTTGTTTCAGAAGAAAAATGGAGAATTTTCCCTCAACCTTCATATTTCTGTGATTTATCGGCTGAAAGAAAAGAACTGTTTTAATGTGCACTTCTCTCCTTAGGAGAGATTTGGTGCATTTGCCACACTGATAGCTTGGATTTCTTTCTTTGAAAACTTCTTGTGGATATCTTTTGACCTAGTTGAGAATGACTTGTAACCTTGGAAACTGAAATCAGTTCCTTCTAGATAGATGGTGGATATGTGACATTCCTCAGAGAACTTCACTACATAAATGTTCTTTTAATTCCCCTCAATTAAGTGTGTACCTTCTGGTTTTATTGCATTTGATCTGTGTGCTCCAAAACACTTCAACATTATAGAAATAGAATTAACCCATTTTATTTTCTGTGATTTTGCTCTGTTGCTTCTTTGTCACAACCTGTTCCTTTATATACAGATAAGAAAATAATTTGTTTCTTATTCCTCTAATTTCCTATTCATTCCCGTTTTACACCTAATTTACATAACCATTTGTACTGTAATTTGATATTTGGTGTGAGATGTTGAGTTTCTATCAAATTTCTGCCAAACTGCTTTCTCCTTATTCCATGTTTTTATCAATTCATGTGTATATTCTCAAATGGTAGATGGGTTTGGGGCTTTTAAGTCATCGATAACTCGCCCCCAGTTGCTCTCTGGCAAATATAAAAATATCAAAAGGAAACCTCAAAAACGTCACAAAAACATAAGTGTACCAATAATTTGAGAAGCTGGACCTGCCATAGCAACCTCCCTATTCTTTCTTTTTTATTGTAGTTTGCAAGAATACTATCTGGGAGGGGGAAAATCACACCTATATAAATCCCTAATGTTATCAATCACACAGCAAATGGTAAGCATTCTCTGTATGCTAGGTTCTATGCTTATTGCTGAAGAAGCCAAAAGAGGCAAAAGACAGGAGTCTTCAGTTTACTGAGGAGAAATGAATGAGCTGGAGAATACTTAGATAAGATGGACAGGCAAGAGACTAAAATTCATGCCATCTGAGGAGGAAGAAAATTTGGTTTCTCAGTCATCCTTTCATTAAATATGCATAAAGGGCCCACTAAGTGCCACACATTTAGGAAGAAAAAAGGCAGCCAAAGACAATTCTTTTTCTCAAAAACCTTGCAGTCTATTAAGTTAGGCAATGTACAAACAGTTGAAGTACAAATAAACCATATACAGAATAAATTGGAAGTAAACAAGAGAACAAGGGCTCTAGAAGTAGGGAGAGATGAGGAGGGAGAGCATTGCAGAGAGATGAGGCAGCTTGTGAAAATGGCCAGAGTTGGGAGATGGAGCAGAGGAGGGTGTCAGGGGATTCTGTAATCAGTCCTTGAAGTAAAAGGGAGATACTAGGATATCTTGGGCTGGTGGGTGTGACACGATGTTAAGAAGATCACTCTGGCAGCAGGACGGAAGACAGACTATAGTGGGCAGAGGGCTGTGGCAGGAAGACCACCCAGCAGCTGCTGGAGTAGTCCAGGCAGGAGGAGAGAAAGGATGCCTTCTCCAGAATCACCTTCTGGTATATGGAGGGAGGACTCTTCTCAAATGGATCAGGCAGAGGTCAGGGATCAGAGCAATGAGGGGATCTTGCAAAAAGAGGGTAAAAGTTGATGCAAAAATACCCAACCCTGACTGATTAAGGATATCCCAGAGTACAATAAAGCCTGTACTGCCTCCGGTCCCTCTCCAGGTTGCTTTACTTTTTCAGCTAGCCTTTCCTGCCTGTCCTGTGATTAGCCCCTGCTTGACAGTTTATCAGAGCTGCTGGCCCCCTCTCTAAGGAACATACTTTCCCCAGTGATGGCTGTCCAAGATGAGCTGGAAGCAGGGTAGCTGGGCAGGAGATGGCTGTCATTACAGAAATTTGGTGTGTTTTTGTGTGATTGGGACAGCTGGTTACAGTTTTTGCTGACAATGATGAGGAAGGTGGGCTCTGTCTATCCAATGATTTCTTCCTTTCAAGATGTTTGTGCCACATAAATCATCAGCATTTTTATATATTACCAACAAAATTCAGCAGCAAGAGATACAAAAAGAAATTCCATTCCAAATAACAGCTGATAGGATAAAATATTTGGGAATCTATGTGCCAAGGAAAAGCCAGAAACTATACGAACTAAACTACAAAACACTTTCCACACAAATAAAGTCAGAGCTAATCAATTGGAAAATCATTAAGTGCTCATGGGTAGGCAGAGCGAATATAATAAAAATGACAATACTACCAAAACTAATTTACTTATTTAGTGCCATACCAATCAAACTCTCAAGAAATTATTTTACAGATCTAGAAAAAAATAGTAGCAAAGTTCATTTGGAAGAACAAAAGGTCAAGGATTTCAAGGGGATTAATGAAAAAAAAAAGGCAGATGAAGGTGGCCTTGCTGTACCAGATCTAAAACTATATTATAAAGCAGCGGTGATCAAAACCACATGGTACTGGCTAAGAAATAGAGCAGTCGATCAGTGGCACAGGATAAGTTATCAGGACAATCTAGGCAATAACCTTAACAATTTAGTGTTTGATAAACCCAAAGACCCCAGCTTTTGGGATAAGTAGTCAGTATTTGGCAAAAACTGCTGGGAAGATTGGATACTAGTGTGGAAGAAATTAGGGCTTGACCCATACCTAACACCACATACCAAGATAAGATCTAAATGGGTTCAAGATCTAGATATAAAGAGTGATTTTGTAAGCAAATTAGAGGAATGTAATATAGTTTACCTCTTAGACAAGTGGAGATGCAATAAATTTATGTCCAAAGAAGATCTGGAACTCCTAATTGAATACCAGATAGATAATTTTGATTATATTAAGTTAAAAACTTTCTGTACAAATAAAACTAATGCAGTCAAGATTAGGTTGAAAGCATCAAATTGGGAAATCATCTTTACATTTAAGGGTTCTTATAAAGGTCTCATCTCTAACATATATAGAGAATTGTCTCACGTATATAAGATTTCAAACCACTCTTCAATAGATAAGTGGTCAAGGGATATGAACAGACAATTTTCAGATGATGAAATTAAAACCATCTCTAGTCATATGAAAAGTTGTTCCAAATCACTATTGATCAGAGAAATGCACATTAAGACAACTCTGAGGTACCACTACACACCTGTCAGATTGGCTAAAATTACAGGAAAAGATATCGATGAATGTTGGAGGGGATGTGGGAAAACTGGGACACTGATACATTGTTGGTGGAATTGTAAACGGATGCAACCATTCTGGAGAGCCATTTGGAGCTATGCTGAAAAAGGTATCACACGGTGCATACCCTTTGACCCAGCAGTGTTTCTACTGGGCCAATATCCCAAAGAGATCTTAGAGGAGGGAAAGGGACCCACATGTGCAAGAATGTTTGTGGCAGCCCTTTTTGTAGTGGCAAGAAACTGAAAATTGAAAGGATGCCCATCAATTGGAGAGTGGCTGAATAAAGCATGGTATATGAATGTTATGGAATATTATTGCTCTGTAAGAAACGACCAGCCAGACGATTTCAGAGAGGCCTGGAGAGACTTGCATGAACTGATGCTGAGTGAAACGAGCAGAACCAGGAGATCATCATACACAACAACAACAGTATTACATGATGATCAATTCTGATGGACATGGCTCTCTGCAACAAAGAATTGTCTCAAACCAGTTCCAATTGTTCACTGAAGAAAACCATATACACCCAGAGAGAGGCATATGAAATGTGGACCACAACGTAAAATTTTCATGATCTCTATTGATGTTTGCTTGCATTGTGTTGCCTTTCTCTGATTTTCTTTTTTTTCCCTGTAGATAGGATTTTTCTTGCACAACTTGTCAAGTATTTCAACATTATTCACATGTAGTGGACTTCCTGCCATCTAGGGGAGAGGCGGGGACTGGGGGTAAAAGTTGTAATGGTAAGCTTTGTTAAGGCCAGTGCTGGGGAACTACCCATACATATGTTATACAAATAAAAAGCTTTAATGAAAAAAAAAACTCAAGAAGTGTAACACAGGAAGATATACCAGAGAACTCCCTAGATATTCCAGAGACAGCTAATGAAATAAGTACCAGGTAACAAAAGGCACAGATGACTCCTACAAAGAGACTCCCAGGGTGCAATTCCCGAGACACGTGGTGTCTGAATTGAATCATTCAACTGAAAAACAAGCAATGGTGTTGCTCAGGCCAGTCAGGGATATTGGTGGAAGCACAAATTAGATGGTAAATGGGAACGGGATAAAAGGGAGTGTGAGATGCTTGTGGGTCAAACTGAGCATTGGCAAAGAGGGCAAGTTAAGCCTTGTCGTCTCAAGAAGCAAACAGTCTTCAGGGGATGGGTGAGGAGGAGGAGGGAGGAAAGGTTTAAAAAGGGAATGAGGGCGGTGTTGCTTGGGTAGCTCTTTGGGCATGGCTCCAGATTGCCCTCCAGAATGGTTGAATCAGTTCACAACTCCACCAACAGTGGATCAGTGTCCCAGTTTTCCCACATCCCCTCCATCATTCCTCATTAACTTTTCCTCTCATCTAATCAAACCTAAGAGGTGTATAGTGATGCCTCAGAGTTGTCTTAATTTGCATTTTCTTCATCAATAGTGATTTATAGCATCGTTTCTTTTGTTCCCCATATGTTTCCCCATATGGGAAAAAATGAGAAAGAAAACAAAATGGAAGCAAAAACTATAGAAAGCATGAAAATGCTGTGTTGTGTTCCACCCTTAATTCCCACAGTCCTCTCTCTGGGTGTAGATGGCTTTGGGATGGAGACCATGGCTTAGTGGCAAGAAGAGTGGGATATGGAGTTTGGAGGAGTGAGATGGGATTTTCAGCTTTATTCCTGATACAAAGCTACCTCTCAAGTTTCCTCAGTGTCTGATTTTCTGAATGCTGCAAGGTTAATTTTCCTTTACACCAGGCCTGGGCATTCCTGATTTGATCCTGGGCAAGTTCTGACCAAACTGGTTCCTTCTGTAACAGATGTCCTTCCTAGCTCAGACCAGCCTTTTTCTTGACCCTATTTCCTCCAGGTTTGGTCAGTGGACAACATGGAAACTGTGCTTGGCGCATTGTCTCTGGGCTTGGCTCCTTGTCCCTTTTTGGACTCACCTGCTTGGTGACCCTGTGACATAGCTGCCTCTCCATTATCCAAGTAGAAGAGCAGCATTACTGGTCTCTCCAGATTTTGGGGGCAGGGGTAACCAGGGAGACAGACTTTGGGCTGACTCTTGACCCTCCATCACCTACTTTTTGTATTTATTGAGGGGGATGAGTCACCCACGTTCTCCAAGTCCCAGACAATTTTCTGACAGTACAAACTGCAGGCAGAGAATGAGTCAGTGGAGAGATTTTCCTTTTCTGGGAGTCGCCCACAGCTCTCACCTGTCCATTTTATACATACATCTCTCTGATCACGATGATTTTCATTGACTACATGATTCACTTCAACAATAACTTGCAGTGATTTCAACAAACTCACTATCATCAGGTATTCATGCAATGGAAGCTGGTAAGCTTTGTTAAATTTACATAAGTTTGTTTGGGTTACCTGAGAAAGGAAAATTTTCTTTGTGCTTTCTTATTCAATAATTACTAAAAATCACAGGGAGAAAGGTCATACTCATGCATTAGGTAGACTAAATTTGTACCATTCACACCCCTGTTCACTGTCCCTGGAGATCAGATAGTGGGAAGAAATGTCTTCTCAATTACCTTTCAAGTTTTAAAAATCATAGGCAACTAGAACAGTAGACTTGATCTCAGAGACACTGCCTAATTTGGAAGATGTCTAGCACAAACTTTACGAGCTTAGACACATACCCTTCCAATGATGATATTCAGAGTTTGAAGATCCTCCCATCTCTGTCTGTCTCTATGCTGAAGTCCCTTCTAGCGTGGCCAATCTTTCTATAATCACAGCTGCCCCTGGCACAGTCATATTCTGGGCTCCAAAGTCCGTTTCCCTTCTGGCATTCTGTGATGCTAACATGACCCTCCCAACCTCTGACATTTGTGTTCCTGGGTCCCTCCCAAGCTCTAACATTTCATGTTCTCTTAACTCTGGGAGCCCTCAGATCTCACATTGTAAGGATAAGCCCAGGTCTGATATTCTATGATCCCTGAGGAAGTGTACCCCCTTACAACTGTGAGCTCATTTGGAAAGTGACCCTAGGGCTGATAGAAAGTCCTTTCTTAGTGTGCATAGTTCTCTTTTCTGTAGTTTCAAGTTCAATGAAACATGGCAGGTGAGGATATTTTCCAATGTTTAATCAGAGGTTGGGCTCTCTACTTAAATTGACATTTTCATCTGTCTCCATTGTACCCGTCACCCCTTCGTGATTAAGGCAAAATTTAAAAGCTATGGACGTTTTTGTTTCTTTCTTTTGAAAACTTCCTGTTCATGTCTTTTGCTCTATTGGAGAATAGCCCCTTGACATGTATGTTGTAATCAGTTCCTTGTATATCTTGCATTTTGAGAAAGGATGGGAGAACAAGGTTCCATTTCCAAAGGTGTGACTTTACTATAAATATAAGAAATTGGAGGGGGAGTTCAGTTAGTGCCCTATACTACCTTGTCAGCAGTACAGTTTGTCCTCACAAAATAATGTATTCTAACACAAACCCAGTCAGATTGAAGGAGAGGGTTAGAACATCCTGTTAACAGATCTCCAACCAATCACTTGGTGAGTCAGGAAGCTAGTTAATACATAAAGTTTCTGATAAGGTGGCCCAGGACTGAAAATGGCTAACAGCACTGGAGGTTAATGACGGGATTGGAGCTTTCTGCAAACCTACATCCTTGTTGAATGGCATGTCTACAAATGCATGTGTACAAATGCATCATATCTGGCAAGAAATAGTTTGTCATGAAGGTTAAAAATTGCAAGAAAGGAGTAGAGAAGAAACATTTGAAATATATGAGGAAGCCTGGCTCTGGAACAAATGCAACAGCATATTAAGGGAACTCAAACACAGATATGATACTGAAAATTTTTTTCATCCTATGAAGAACTAAAAGAAAGTAAAAATAGATAGTGTTCAAGTCGTTCAGTTATGTTTAGTTTATTATGATTTGTAAATAAAGTCTGAACTTCTTGGGAGTCTTTTCCAGGGCTTAGACGTGAGGGGGGAGTTACTTTGATTGTCAAGTTCTTTGGGGGATGGATCCTTGACTTTTTAAATTTGTCACTGGCTGGCGTCCTCTCCCATTTTGAGGAAATCTTCTTAATGTCTTTTGACATCTCCACAGGATGGGAGACTTTTTTTTTGAATAAAGCTTTTTATTTACAAAACATATGAGTGATTTTTCTACATTGACCTTTGCAAAAAAACTTTTTTCCCCAAGCTTTTCCCCTCCTTCCCCCCACCCCCACCCCTAGATGACAGGTAATCTAATACATGCTAAATAGGATAAATTGTATGACAAATACAATACATGTATACATATCTATACAGTTATCTTACTGCACAAGAAACATCAGATCTAGAAAGAGAAGAAGAAAAAAAAACAACCTAAGAAGGACAATCAAATGCATGGAAATGTTCACAGAAAGCGTTAAAATGCGGTGTTGTGGTTCACACTCAGTTCTCACAGGCCTCTCTCTGGATGTATATGACTATTTTCATCGCTGAACAATAGGAACTGGTTTGAATCACATCATTTTTGAAGAGAACCATGTCCATCAAAATTGATCATCGTATGAGACATTTCTCTTTTTAACAAGAGTTTTCACTCTTTGTGTTTCAGCAGTGAGGCTCTCTCCTTCACAATCCTTTCTCTGGCTTGCTTTGTCAAGCTTGGGGCACTTCTGAGATGAGGCTTGGATTGGAACTAGTTGGGGAATCTCATCATCAGAGTCTGGCTCTGCTGTGCCTTGCTTTTCAGTTTCTATTTCATGACCTTCCAAACCACTTTCGGGATTCACTACAGCCTGGCCAGGTTTGGTGACAACTGTTTTGTCATGCTTTTGCTTCTTACTTTTTTTTGAGAACCCAGGTGGGAAAGAAATGAAGAAAACATTGGAAGGGAAAGATTTTTCTGTATTTAGGGTAAAATGTTTACACTCTCCCATTTCTCCAGCATCTTTCCTCAGAGCATCCACCACAGCAAAAATATTTTCCACTAGGATATCTACAGGATTTCCTGTGTGACACATACATGTTGTATTGAAACAACTGTGATTACTGACAGTTCATGTACATCTTTAGATAACTCTATTGATGACTTCTAACAAATTCTGGGTAGAGAGATCCATTGATGAAGACATTCTCTTTCTACAATAGACTTACTGATCTATGTGAAGATAAATGTCATTTAATTCTTTCCTTAGTAAGGAAAACATCAAAATTGCTCAAAAGACATGATTATAAACCTTTGCAAACTAAGTCATGTTCTAATCTTGCATAAGAGATGGCCTCAATACTTTTTGAAATCCCTTCCTTTTCAAAAGCTGCTTGTAGAAATTTTCTTTCTTTTCTGAAGTTAAATTTGATTAATCCTTGGTTAAAAAAACAAACTTCAATTGTATGAGATCTTATACCAAGTGGCCAGGGTATTTTGATTTCCTTTCCATTTGGGGGAATTTGCCATAGTGCCACCATTAAAAATACATTTTCATTCTTGTTCAGAAGTGATGTATGCTAATACATGTTTTTTCTATATTTCACTAAAGTTTGTGTTGCCTTTACAGCTTAGGGTGACGTAGCTATGAAGGGCAAAAGGCAGTAATTGTACTCAGGTCTTGACTCAAAGGCAAGTGCTCTAATACCCCAGTTGCCCCCAAAGATCCTCAGCTGCTTCCACACAAGCTGAACATCCGTCTCATCAGCCTGAACAGCACACGCTTGGAATTAGCAGCAGGGAAGAGAAAGAGAAGAAGGCAACACAGGGGCCACGGTGCACAGGCACAGATCTGATTACACAGTACAATAAACGTGGAAATATATTTAGAATCACTGGATATTTAACTTGTATAGGGTTATTTGCTGTCCATGGGATGAAGAGAGGAAGTGGGAAGGTGGGAGAAAAATTTGGAACACAAGGCTTAATAAATGTGAATGCTGAAAATTCTATGTATTTTGAAAAATGAAAAGCTAACATTTTTTAAAGGAGAAAAAAACGAGAACAGTTATTGTTGCATTGAGGAAAAGGTGATGCATCCTACAGGCCTCCTCTCTGAGGGAGAGAGGCAACCTAACAGAGTGGGGCAAGGTTTTATTATACAGAGAAAGAAAAGTAAAAAAAAGAATAGAATTATTGGACAGAGCATGAGAATCAGATGATCTCAGAAGATTCTGCATAACTTTGGACAGTCCCAGGCAAGGTAAGCGTGGGACATGTCCCTGTGACTGGATTATGGGATGAATGGAAAACATAAATGGCTCTTTCATTCTGGGGCTTGGGCAGCAGCTATATAGGCATTGAAAAGCAACAGTATCCTTTGGGTCCATTGAAGTTCCTGAGAAAAAAGTGACAGGATCATTGGCTGGAGCACATGCTGTGACTCCATTATTCCCCTCTCAAACGACTGGGATCCAAATTCATTTGGGGCTAAGGGTGATGGTCTCATCTGTCAAAATGGCTTCAGGCTGATAAGGGTGGAGATGGATGAGAACTGCACCCAAGAAGCATCCAAAGGTGAGATCTTTTCCAGAAACTGAGGTATGCATTGGTATCCCTTCTGCCAGGGCATGTGAAATCTCCCTGAGGAAAATGTGGAAGATTCAGATGTTATGGAAATGCAAATCCCACACATCAAAAGCAAAGCAATATTTAGGAATGCATCAGCAGAGTCCCAGGAGCTTATTCCCAACCCTTTGAAAGTCAGTTGTAGTGAAGTTCAAGCATGAACTTGGCCTTCATGAGAAATCTGTCAGCTGGACTCCAACCTAATGGGAGCTGCTGATGTAAACATGCCAGCAAGCACTGGACACAACATAGACATCCCCTATAATGACAAGGAGGTAGTCAAAAGCAATAAAGTTGTCTAGTCATGGGACATTTAGAAAATGTTGAGGGACTGGGAGTTGTCCTGATATCATTCATTTCCAAATAATCCAAGTATGGGACAAAAGATGCCATATATAGAAGTAACTGATTACAGTTTCCAAGATTAAGAGCTGTTTTCTTATAGGTCAAAGGATATAAATAAGAATTTTTCAAAGAAAGAAATCCAAGCTATCAATATAAACAAAGTAAATTCAATCTCTCATAATGAAAGAAGTGCACATTAAAATAATTCTCTTCCTTCATTTCATAGAAATAAGGAGGTTGAGGGGCAATTCTCCATTTTTGTTCTGCAGCAAGACACTAGGAAAGTCCCTTTCACCAGGTGCTGGCTGTAACCAGAACAAAATAAAACTATATCATTAAAGAACATCAATAGAGACAATATGAAGAAGACTAAGGGAAGAGTTCCTAACTTAAAGTCTTAGAAAAAAATATTAAAAACTATTTTGAAGCTAATGAGAAAAATAATTCTAAAGGGAAAAATAAAAGTGAATTATTTTGTAAAGGGAGAGATCTTGGGAAATAAAATAATCACTACTTATTTTGCCATATAACTTTATATTTTTGGAAGTGAAATTGTTAGAATAAGATATGCCTTTATTTCTATATAATTTCATTTCCCTTGGATCTTCAAGACAAGATGAACATAAATAATGGATAGTATATTTAATTTAATTTTATTTTTTTATAAAGCTTTTTATTTACAAAACATATGAGTGACCTTTCAACATTGACCTTTTCAAAAACTTTTTTTTCCCAAACTTTTCCCCTCCTTCCCCCCACCCCCCACCCCTAGATGACAGGTAATCTAATACATGCTAAATAGGATAAATTATATGACAAATACATGTATACATATCTATACAGTTATCTTACTGCACAAGAAACATCAGATCTAGAAAGAGAAGAAGGAAAAAACAACCTAAGAAGGAAAACAAAATGCATGGAAATATTCACAGAAAGCATTAAAATGCTGTGTGGTGGTTCACTCTCAGTTTCCACAGGCCTCTCTCTGGATGTATATGACTATCTTCATCGATGAACAACTGGTTTGAATCACATCATTGTTGAAGAGAACCATGTCCATCAAAATTGATCATCGTATAGTCTTGTTGCTGTGTATAATGTTCTCCTGGTTCTGCTGATTTCACTCAGCATCAGTTCATGTAAGTCTCTCCAATCCTCTCTGAAATCCTCCTGTTGGTCATTTCTTACAGAACAATAATATTCCATAACATTCATGTACCATAATTTGTTCAGCCATTCTCCAATTGATGGGCATCTTTGCAATTTCCAGTTTCTTGCCACTACAAAAAGGGCTGCCACAAACATTTTTGCACATGTGGGTCCCTTTCCCGCCTTTAAAATCTCTTTGGGATATAGGCCTAGTAGAAACACTGCTGGGTCAAAGGGTATGCACAGTTTGATAACTTTTTGAGCATAGCTCCAAATTGCTCTGCAGAATGGTTGGATCCGTTCACAGTTCCACCAACAATGTATCAGCGTCCAAGTTTTCCCACATCCCTTCCAACAGTTATCATTATCATTTCCTGTCATTTTAGCCAATCTGACACGTGTGTAGTGGTATCTCAGAGTTGTCTTAATTTGCATTTCTCTGATCAAGAGTGACTTGGAGCAACTTTTCATGTGACCGGAAATAGTTTCAATTTCTTCGGCTGAAAATTGTCTGTTCATATCTTTTGACCATTTATCCATTGGAGAATGGCTTGAATTCTTATATATTTGAGTCAATTCTCGATATATTTTAGAAATGAGGCCTTTATCAGAACCTTTGGATGTAAAAATATTTTCCCAGTTTATTGCTACCCTTCTAATCTTGTCTGCATTCATTTTGTTTGTACAAAAACTTTTTAACTTGATATAGTCAAACTTATCTATTTTGTGATTCATGATGACCTCTAGTTCTTCTTTGGTCACAAATTCCTTCCCCCTCCACAGGTCTGAGAGGGAAACCATCCTACATTGTTCTAATTTGTTTACAATATCATTATTTATGCCTAGATCATGAATCCATTTTGACCTTATCTTGGCATATGGTGTTAGGTGTGGGTGAATGCCTAATTTCTTCCAGACTAGTTTCCAATTATCCCAGCAGTTTTTGTCAAATAGTGAGTTTTTATCCCCAAAACGGGGGTCTTTGGGTTTATCAAACACTAGATTACTATTGTCATTGAGTATTTTGTCCTGTGAACCTAACCTATTCCACTGATCCACTACTCTATTTCTTATCCAGTACCAAATGGTTTTGGTGACCACTGCTTTATAATATAGTTTTAGATCTAGTGCAGCTAGGCCACCCTCATTTGCATTTTTTTCATTAATTCCCTTGAAATTCTTGACCTTTTGTTTTTCCAGATGAATTTTGCTGTTACTTTTTCTACGTCAGTTAAATAATCTCTTGGGAGTTTGATTGGTATAGCACTAAATAGATAGATTAGTTTAGGTAGTATTGCCATCTTTATTATATTCGCTCGACCTATCCAAGAGCACTTGATGTTTTTCCAATTGTTTAGATCTGACTTTATTTGTGTGGAGAGTGTTTTGTAGTTTTGCTCATATAGATCCTGACTTTCCCTTGGCAGATATATTCCCAAATATTTTATACTATCGATAGTTATTTTGAATGGAATTTCTCTTTGTATGTCTTGCTGTTGCATTTTGTTGGTGATGTATAAAAATGCTGATGATTTATGTGGATTTATTTTGTATCCTGCAACTTTGCTAAAGTTGTGGATTAATTCTAATAGTTTTTGAGTTGATTCTCTAGGGTTCTCTAAGTAGACCATCATATCATCTGCAAAGAGTGATAATTTGGTTTCCGCATGACCTACTCTAATTCCTTTCATCTCTTTTTCTTGTCTTATTGCCAAGGCTAGCATTTCTAATACAATATTGAACAGTAATGGTGATAGTGGGCAACCTTGTTTCACCCCTGATCTTATTGGGAATGGTTCCAGTTTATCACCATTATATATGATGCTAGCTGATGGTTTTAAATAGATGCTACTGACTATTTTAAGGAAAAGTCCATTAATTCCTATACTCTCTAATGTTTTTAATAGGAAGGGATGTTGGATTTTATCAAATGCTTTTTCTGCATCTATTGAGATTATCATATGTTTTTTGTTAATTTGGTTATTAATATAGTCAATTATGTTAATACTTTTCCTAATATTGAACCATCCCTGCATTCCTGGTATAAATCCTACTTGGTTATGATGTATTATTTTGGGAATGATTTTCTGTAATCTCTTTGCTAATATTTTATTTAAGATTTTTGCATCAATATTCATTAAGGAGATGGGTCTATAATTTTCTTTCTGTGTTTTTGTTTTACCTGGTTTAGGTATCAGTACCATGTCTGTATCATAAAAGGAGTTTGGTAGGAGTCTGTCATTCCCTATTTTTTCGAATAGTTTATATAATATTGGAGTTAATTGTTCTTTAAATGTTTGGTAGAATTCTCATGTAAATCCATCTGGTCCTGGGGATTTTTTCTTAGGGAGTTGATTAATGATTGTTCTATTTCTTTTTCTGAAATGGGACTATTTAAGTAATCTATTTCCTCTTCTGTTAATCTGGGCAATCTATATTTTTGTAGATATTCTTCCATTTCACTTAGGTTATCAAATTTATGGGCATAAAGTTGGGCAAAGTAACTCCTGATTATTGCTCTAATTTCCCCTTCATTGGTGGAAAGTTCTCCCTTTGCATTTTTGAGACTAACAATTTGATTTTCCTCTTTCCTTTTTCTAATTAAATTAACTAGAGGTTTATCTGTTTTGTTGGTTTTTTCATAAAACCAACTTTTAGTTTTATTTATTAATTCAATAGTTTTTTTTTTTACTTTCAATTTTACTAATCTCTCCTTTTATTTTTAGGATTTCAAGTTTGGTATTTGATTGGGGGTTTTTAATTTGTTCTTTCTCTAGCTTTTTCAGTTGCAAGCCCAATTCATTGATTTTCTCTTTCTCTATTTTATGCAAATAAGCATCTAGAGATATAAAATTTCCCCTTATTACCGCTTTGGCTGTATCCCACCAATTTTGGTATGTTGTCTCATTATTGTCATTCTCTTGAATGAAATTAGTAATTGTGTCTGTAATTTGCTGTTTCACCCATTCATTCTTTAGGATAAAATTATTTGGTTTCCAATTGCTTTTTGGTCTATTTTCTCCTGGCCTTATATTGCATGTGATTTTTATTCTGTCATGATCTGAAAAAATGCATTTATTATTTGTGCCTTCCTGCATTTGATTTTAAGGTTTTTGTGTCCTAACACATGGTCAATTTTTGTATAAGTTCCATGGACTGCTGAGAAAAAAGTAAACTCCTTTCTGTCTCCATTTCATTTCCTCCAAAGATCTATCATACCTAGCTTTTCTAACATTTTGTTTACCTCCTTAACTTCTTTCTTATTTATTTTGCGGTTTGATTTATCAAGTTCTGAGAGAGGGAGGTTGAGATCCCCCACTATTATAGTTTTGCTGTCTATTTCTTCTTGCATCTCTCTGAACCTTTCCTCTAGGAATTTCCATGCTATACCACTTGGTGCATATATGTTTAGTATTGATATTGCTTCATCATCTATGGTACCCTTTAGGATGGATAGTATATTTTTAAAAAATATTTTCTGAGTTACCATCTCTCTAGGAAGCTGCAAGTCCACATCAAGGACGTGAGTAAAGGAGGCAGATAGAAACGGGGAAATATCCAAATGAGGAGGGGATGGAAGTATTTTCCCCAAAGTCTTCTCCCTGCTGATCCCCAAAGCAACCCCGGGTCCCTCTCAAATACCCCTGCTTCAGTTTTGGTTTCTTCAAAAGGCATCAATAAACATCTTTCAGTACGTGGCTAAGTTATTTAAGGCTATCCAAAGGCCTGAGTACACACAGAGTAAACATGGGACTCTCTAAAGAATTATCTCCATTGTTTTCCGCACCCTTGTAGCAAAACTAGGACTCCTTGCCAGGGGCAGAGATTGCCAAGAACAGCAACAAGAACAAGGACATACACCCCTCTGGCGTTTATGCTTGCAAATACCTTGAAGTTTATCTTTTTGCAGACATGGGGCAAATATTCCAGAGTTGTTGCCACAGATGGCAGCCCTGATGAAATGGGAACAACATCTGGAAAAGGGAATCTGGGCTGCTCAGCATTAGAGTAGGACCGTGTCTAGGGGAAACCAGGGGAAGCAATATCATAGGCCTCAGTGTGGAAACCCTAAGACTGACTGGGTATAGCAAAATCACACACATAGACCTCCAATCCCACTGGTGCTGCCATGCTTTTGATGAAACAATTTCAAGTGCTTTCACCCTAGTTCAATAAGGAGAGCAGGAGAATGAACTTTTCAAGGGGTATCTCATTTGGTTTCATTCAGCAGCTGAACACACTGTCACCCTCCTAGTTAGAATCACTAGAAAAATGCAAGTTTTGCTTCTTTTTTTATTGTTCATATCTCAACTTCCTGTGTACACTATAGAAATTCCTACAATGACATAAGAATGACCTACCCCAAAGTGAAATGGGGCAGATTGTGAATATGCTGAAATTGGGTCCCCTGACTTTTAAAGTCGGGGTGATAGCACTATATGATGTAGTAGAAGGGACCCAGAATAAAATTCAGGAAGATTAGTCCATCTGTCATTCCTTTCATTTCAGGAGATCTACCTGAGATACCTGTACCTGGAGAGAGGTCCTGATTGCATTTCTCAGAAGGACATGGAGGCTCTGTAGGAAGGAGACATTTTCAGGGAGCTGGACAAGAACATTTGGGAGAATGAGAACCCCATGGCAGATCAGCACTTTGTAAAGGACAGCTCCATGAGTCTGACCTCTTGTGATGGAGCAGAAAATTGCTTGCAGGGAAACACTTGGTGGGTCATTGAAGGAAGAGGGAGATTTCCTCTACATCTTCACCCCTATGAAGTAATTGCCAAGGGGAAGCAAGTGCTTCAAGGGAGGAGCAGTGGAGCTGCACTGAGGAAGTTCCTCTGTGCTGGAATATCAATGACCAGCTTGATGGAATGGCCAAGGTGTTGTGCACAGAATAATGTAGGATGGTCGGGGATTGTCATAAGAGGCAGGTTTGTGTTTGGAAGAGAACAGAGCAAGAGAAGTAGGTGAGTAGGGTAGAGTAGGGACTGTGGAAACACAGAGCAATATTATTGGGACTGTGATTTAGAAGAGAGGGTGGCTTGAAAGTGACAATGGACAGAAAAATTATTAGGTGTACCATCATCCCCAAGGTACAACAAAGCCACCAAGTATGATACAACAATTTCTCCTTCCAGTTATATTTTCTGTATTAAGTCTAAGCATAAGAACAGCGAGACAGCTATGTCTGTGATATTATTTCATGAATACTGAAAAGTCCTCCTTCCCCTAAATATCCAAGAACTAAGGACCTAAAATTTCTTAAACACCCACTAAGTACCATACAATGTGCTTGGCACTAGGGATACCAAACAACCAACCAAACCTTTTCTTTCAGGGGTATGTTTTATATCATGGATGACAAAATACACATAAATATGTGTGTACATACATATATTTTCAAGAAAGTTACAAGTAAATATGCATATATACATATTTGTACATATTTTATGTAATGTGTGCTTCCCAGAGAATGTGGATCTCTGTTTCTGGGTCTTTGTGTGTGTATAAAACACATTAATTTGATAGACATATACATATATATACTATAAATTAAGTAGAAAATAAAACAAAGTAATTTTAGGGGAAGTGCACCATCAGCAGGAGAGGGAAACAAAGTTCTTCCCTAGTGCATGGATGGTGTATTACATCCCTCTTTTCAGAAGCCAGGCTTTTTTGAATGCACAAGTGTCCCAGTGTCCTTTTTTGTTAGGTTATCCTACTTCTCATACTGAACTTGCAGCCCATAAATATACTGAATGCGTTCTGTCAGGCAGTGGGGGGAGTCTTTTAATGAATGATGCAAAGGGGAAGAGCCTGGGGATAGGTATAATTCCAGGTGCAAAGAAAACCCTTCCAGACTCAGGGGAAAAGGAATTCCCTCCTCTTCCTCCTCTTCCTGTTCTTCTATCACTCACACAAAAGACAGATAGCAGAGCTGGATTCCACCTAGAGAAAAAGGAGGAAAGAGAAGAGAGGGGAGGGTTCTTTATTCTGGCAAGCACAGAGCACTGGAAAGCCCCTTCCCCAATGCAGAAAGCCAAGGACCCTGTGTGGAATGACATGGTCTCCACAGGGGCCTGACCCCCACGTGTGCAAAACACCCATGAAGAAACCCCTCCAGAACTAAGCATTCGGGGATACATTTGGTCAATGATTATCTGCTCAATTACTTTCCTAGGAGTTCTTAGCATAGCTGTATGTACATACCCATCCACTACAATGAGGCTGAGCATGAAGACCTTCACCC